>PVJD01001120.1:0-302758 GCA_004026545.1 Mormoops blainvillei
TTATCACATTTTATAATATGTTCAAGGAAGAGAAAAATGTTTCAAATTATTTTAGGAAGTTATTATAATACGAGTATCACAACCTAACGATGTTAGCACAAAAGAAAAGCACATTCATAGATTATTAAATATAGATTTAAAAGGTCTTAAATAAAATATTAACATTTGACTACAATATGATAAGAGTATGATTTCATATAAGGAAATATATGAATATAAAACATTACAAAGTCAAAAAAATTTCATTGCAGTAGATACCTAAAGCCACTGGAAACAAGAGATGTAAAACCAGAGATTACAAGGGGTGCCCACATATGACTCCTTGGCCTAAGGGTGGACACAGTGATTATGTCCGGAGCACCCAGAATTAAGCAAGTGGTTTTGAAGTCTGTGGAGACCAAGTCTGGTCACCACTGTGACTCTAGTAGGCACCCGGAACTAAAAAACATCAACACAGCAGTAAAGCACCCGTGCGGGACTAATGACAGCATTTCTCATCAAGCATCTCAGCAGTGGTGCACTTAACAGACTTCCCAGGCTCTGCTATAATTGGTATAAAAGCTAACCTGATTTTCTTTGGACTGAGTCATCCAAAGGTTTTCTTCTTAATCAACCCAAGATGGGTGGCAAGGGGGGCCTATTGGAGAGTGAAACCTGCTGCTAACAATCAAGTAGGAGTAATTATTAAGAGACAGGGAAAAGTGACTGTTTTCGTATCTGAATTTTTCAGAGCAGTTCATACCATATTTAACATGGAAGGAAATGGAATGTAATTCATAAAGTTTGTAGTGTAATCTCATTAGTAAATATAGGGTAATTTTTCTCAAAAATATCAGAAAATAGAATTCAGTGGCATATTAAAAGAATAATTCATGCTAATTTAGTAAGATTTATTTTGAAAATGCAAGAATTTGCATAGCTTGAACAATAATTTTGCGTTATGGGTTTAATTACTTCTTCCCTTCAGGACACCTTTGTTTTGTTTTTCCTTGATTATTGTTTCTGATCTGTTTGTCCTGATCTTTCTTAGGGTGACATTATTTCTATCTTTGGATTCAAATGATCAATTTGGATCTCCAGTTTCTTTCCTTTTCAACTTCCTCTTCTCATCATGATTGTATTACTTCTTTATCCTTTGCTTCTGAATATCAGGGGATTTGTATTCAGTCATTCATCCATACATTAATGTATTCACTAAATTAATATTGATTGTTAGGTATCAGGAATACTATGGTGAATATGACAAGTCTTTGTGTAAAGTATTTAACTGGGAAACAATTAGTAAACAGGTAATTACAATAAAATATAAAAAGTGTTGCAAGAATGGTAAGAACTGGGCACTTATGAACATCCACAGGCAGTCCAGCTCCAGGTCAGGGCAGTTTTCTAGATAAGTGACTAAGTTAAACACAAAGGGTGAGTAAGCAATATCAGCTGAAGGTGCATATGTGTGTGGAGATGAGGAGATAGTATTTTACGAAGAAGGAATACCGTGTATCAGGGCCTGAATTAAGCAGCTGTGGTGCCTTTCTGAAGGTATATCTAAAAGTTGTATTGTTGAGTTAGGGAATCAGGTCTACGTCATAAAAGGCCTCGTGTACCAAGTTAAGTAATTTGGACTTTGCCTTGTAGTGGAGAGAATCATTGGAAGG
The DNA here is from genome assembly GCA_004026545.1 of Mormoops blainvillei. Taxonomy (NCBI): domain Eukaryota; kingdom Metazoa; phylum Chordata; class Mammalia; order Chiroptera; family Mormoopidae; genus Mormoops; species Mormoops blainvillei. The sequence continues at coordinate 1,653 of PVJD01001120.1, forward strand.
TTTTAAACAGTGCAGCAGCATGATCAGCTCTATGTTTTGAAAGATCTCAGCTGCAGCCTGACTTCCTTGGTATTAATACACCCATTATGGCTGATTTCAAGCTACCATTATGAAGTCCTGAATGCGGAGTTGGAAAGAGATGTTCAGTAACACATGATTATATAGAATTTCTACCATACAGATAACAAGGATAAAGAGGAAATTTATGTTTCTATCTAGACAGAAAGAGCAAATTACTTATAGGAAAAAGAATAAGACGTAGACAACTAATTTCCAAAACTAGAAGGTAGAACAGAGTGAAATTGCCTTTCTAGACTATTGAGAGAAAAGAAATGTCACTCACGAATTCTATATCTAGCTAATATAGCTTTCAACTATCAAGGTAAAAGAAAGCTATTCTGAAGATACGCAAGTATTCAGAGACTGTCACCCACACCTATCTGAGGAAGTGCATAAAGTGTGTGCATTTCCAGAGAATTCAGGAATTCAAGAACAGTGAAATGCTTGCTATGCAAATTGTAAAAATAGTACAAAGGCATTAAATGCTTAAAAAGATATTTCACTTCAGCCAAAGACGTTATAAAATGCAAACTCCTGAATTCTAGTCTATGTGTTCAAGCAAGTAGAAAATAATGCCAAAGATAAACTAATAATTTTTACAAAGATCTTCCAACACCCTTTAAAGTGAACTGGTGATATCCTTTAGAGTTTACTCAGGTATCAGGAAACTCTTGGAGAAATATTTGAGAGCTTTACATACTCCCATATAATATGAGACACTCCTTAATACGGATGCCTTCTTTGCTCAACTGTTGACCTGCCTGGTGAGCTTAAGCCAATTTCTTTAATAATAAATGCATGTAGCTCAGGGAGCACACTTTTATACATTTCCCATTACACGTTCACATGAAATGATCATTTGGATTTCATTGTCTTACATGTACAAAAGATTTCATAAAACTTTTTTCGAGGGGGTAATATTAAATTTTACACTTAATATCATATAGATATATTTTTAATTTATTAAATTTATTGGGGTGACATTGGTTAATAATATTGGTTTCAAGTGTCAAATTCTATGCTATATGACCTGTATATTTTATTGTGTGTTTACCAATCAAAGTCAAATCTCCTACGGTTGCCATATATTTGAATCCCTTTACCCTTTGTGACCTCCCTCCAACCTTGTTTTCCTCTGGTAACCACCACACTGTTGTCTGCGTGTCTGAGTTTTTGTTTGTCTTGTTTGTTCATTTGTAAAACTGTTTTCTTAAGAATGGAAAATGAGCTTATTGTAACTAATTCATACTTATGTCTTTATAATTGGTGTAAAAGGCAAAAGTATGGATGCTTTTTGAGCACGCCGTTCCTGTCTAATCTAAGATTAAAAGCCAGCACCTTCCACACAGTAAACCCTCAGTGAACTATTTAAATGGATGAATGAGTAAACAATTGAAGGATAACAAAACCACAGTCAACAACTAAAAGTCTAATCAAAGTAAATTTTGGCTGCTTATATGACAATGAATAGAAACATTTTCAATTTGGGAATAACAATTCAACAGGCTTTCAGAATAATAGATTTTTATTTTTTGGTTTTCCCTACTGCTCTTGTTTACAAGGTCTGAGACATTCAGTTGCAACCAGTAGCATTCTTTCTTTTAATACTTTGTCCTAGTCCTTTAAGGAAGCCTATAAAATTAAGTCTTGGCACTTAGCCAAGTGGGGGTGACTAGGTTTGAAATATGTATCACAGGAAGTGAATATGATTTCTGGCTTAGAACACTCAAATCAGAGCAAGTTAATTGACATAAAAAATTTTTCTAGCATCATTCTGAAGATTTCTGCAGTCTTATAGGTTAAAACACTATCTCATACAAGTTAGTTTCTAAAGGATACCCCTTTTCAAGCAAACCTGTTGCTTTCCCAGGAATTTTTAGACAATCATTTTATAATCATTTGATTTTTCCCTGTAAGTTTTTTATTGGAAATTAACTGTCTTTAAAAAAAAACAACAACCTATCTTCCAAAGGAAGGATCCGTTGTCACAAATAAAGATTATGAATTGGCTCAATGAAGAAAAAGATATTTGTTTTCAGACTAAACACTTAGCTGATACAAAAATCATGAATGCAAAGTCAAATGGTGACATTTTCAATGTGGCTTATTTTAGAACCATGTAAGGGATCAGGCAAGCTAACAACCTTGAGGTAGAAATTATTTGTATCATTCACTAAATATGGTGCTCTCTATAGCCTAATTAGAAGCTATAAGCTGAGATCTCCGATGATATTTCTTCATGCTTTATCCTGGTTGATTATGGTGGCAAAGCCTTTAAGACAAACTGTACATTCTGTTCTGGGCACTATGAAGTATGAATGTAAATACACATGCATGAATCAATTTACATACACATAAGGTTTCAAGGGCACAAAGAAAATTACTTACTTGTTAGGTTTTCTTTTACAAAATCTGAGGGGGAAAGGATAAAAATTTGTTTTAAGTGAGTATCCGGATATCTCATATATTCTGTAAGAGAGTGCTAAGAACAGGGAGTTCCGCTTCAGCTCTTTAATATGCAACTGGAAAACATTCCTTGCATTCAAATGTGAAAGGATGGCGTCTTTGAAATTAAACCAGCTGTTAAGAGTTCCACAAAAGTTCATTAAAGCAACATGCAGGGATCCAGCTTTGTTTTGGGAGGTCAGCATTTTCAAACATATGGCTTATTTTTGCATGCTTAAAAAATCTGCTTCACTGGCTAAGAAAGAGGGCTTTAGTCCTTTATTCCATTCCTCTGGCAGCGTGAGAAATCGCTTAGCCATTTCCCTGCACATTCCAGAAAACATTACAAGCTCTCCTAAGATCTCCTTATGAAATAAGGTAAGATCTCAAGCAGCAGTTAAAAGTGCTCTTTAATTTCTTTTAGAACAAGTGAAGTAGATCCTTATGCTAACCCGTGCAATTAGGATAGCAGTAGGATTCTGTTATTAGGTATCCGAGGGAGGCAGAACAAAAAAAAAAAAAGAAATGCCTAGAAATATTAGGAGATTTTAGTGCACACCTTAGTTTCTTCAAAACCAGTACATTTCTCTTAACCTCCAAAGTTTTGAGAGGACCCTGTTACCTAAATATGGTAGTCTGGTACAGGCCTGCGGGCCCCAGTGCATGCTGGGGAGCTTGCTGCATTCGGGCACAGAGAGCAGATGCATCCTGGATCTGTAGAGCCCTCTGCGAGGCTTTTCTTCCAGCGCCAGCCATTCTTGTGCGCAGAAGAGCTCCTTTACTGCCAGGCAGTACTCTCTAAAATATTTTGTGAAGAACAAAATTTGATGAATCATGGCATGTTAAAGCCAAATTTGTGGCAGCGTGGAAATTCGTTATTTTCAAAACATCATTATAGTACATTGTTCTTGCAAAATGCTTTTTGAAAATTTTATTGTAAATAATGCGAGACCTTCCGAAATATGCTATCCTGTGAGATGAAATGGTATCTTGCTTTGTTTTTTAAAACATAATTAATGTTACTTTTGAAAATAAGATTACATGTAAAGCATGTTTTTCTTGGGAGAAATAAGAACTTTTAAAATCAAATGGTATTAGATTAGGAATCTGTCATCTGTATTCTCTCAACTTTATATTAACGAAACTACAAAGGTATACAAACAAGGTACTTGGAGTTTTAAAAGCACCTATACTAAAAGCCATGGACCATTGTCAATCAATTTCCATCCTGGGAGGATTTCCTATAATCTTGAGATTAATAGGCAGGACCTGAGAAACACAGTCCTCCCCTCTGCACGCTTGTCTCCCACAACAGAACAGCACCGCCGTCCCGGCAGGTGATAAGAGGGGCATGTAGGTCCTTACTGAGCCCTGGCTTTGGAGAAGCTGAGTCTTGTCCCATTGGCTGTGTGTGCTTCCTCACCTCTGTCCCCCGCCTCCCGATATGAGGCAAGAGTGTTAATACTTTAACCGGAATATTGGGTGGAATGTATTTTAAAATATATACATACAATATAAAATAATATTCCGAAATGCTCATCATGATCTCTCATATTTATTGACAAATAATCCTGAAACACTTCAAATGTAGTTTTCTTTTCCCTTCTTTATCTTGGCTTCCTAATGAGGTCCATGTTAGTTTAGGGTTTTTTTTATTTTCTAGAAAGCAGGGATATTTATGAAAATGATAATGTGCACAATAACAAGGGCAATAGGATATCACCCTTTTCATTTTCTACAAGCTCAGAGCCCTTGTATTATAAGGTATCATCAGTGATTTACATGGTAGGAATTTTGTCCAATTAATTGCCTTTTATTTTGGACAAAAGCCAGTTTTTACCTTTACTAATGCCCATGACATCTTCATAAATACATTATCCCATTTATTTATTTTTAAGTTTTACCTGCAAATAGGTATAGGAGTAGGTACCACCCCAGGGCTGCATTCCTGGAAGATGTGGTTACACAGCAAAGCCTCAGCAGCCGATCGGCAGAGTGGGCTCCCTGCTTTCAGTTCGTTCCAGGCGGTGTGCACGAGCAGTTCCTGGGCCTCCTCGGGGTCCACGTAGGACGTGTTGAAGAAAACGAGAGCGTCGCTGGCCAAGACCGCATTGCACACCTCCCCTCTGTACTGGGCGCAGTAGCCTTTGTTATCTTTCTGTGGTTTACTGAAAGAAGCAACGGATAATGTTCCCCATCACATGCTATTTCTTAGCATTCAGCCTGCTTTTTCTTTTTTTCAGTTTCCACATCTGCGTCACAGAAATAGGAGAAAATTGCACTAGCAAATTGGTCGAAATGCTCTATCTGCATATTGTCTTCATTTCCACCTGCAATTACATCACCTCTAGCTACTCCAGGGAGCTTTTATGAAGATGAAATATGATAATGAATTTGGAAAGTTTTGGAAACTATGGGTATCTTTGATTTGCACTATGAATAGAATTCGAATGCTCTTAGTTAATCAGCAGGACATGCTTCTCACAAATAAGTGACATAGGCAACCAAATACACCGAAAAACATATTCCTCATGATGATCAACAGAGGATTGAGCTTAATAAATACTCCGATCCAAAGCTTTGCATACAGTTTCTTTATGTGTTAACACAGTTAAGTGCCTCGATTTTGTAGCATGCATACATCTTTGTGATGCCTTCCGTCTCAGATTCTCTCACTTGCACATCTTCCCAGCATTCCATTAAAAAATAAAAAGAAAGGCACATAAGTGGGAAGAAAGCATCGGATATGGCTCTCAGAGGAACTGAATAGCCTCTTTAGCTTTGCTACTTTACTTTCTCAACGAATGTCTTGGGGGAAAATCATCCGATCACTCGGAGCCCCAGTGTCCTCATCTGTAGAGTGATATAAGTAATTATTCTGAACTCATTATTGTGTGTTAATGGTAACGCATGAAAAGAAAAACTAAATTCTATAGTGCTAGCACAGAAATGAGATTAAAAGCTGATCAGCTATTAATCATTGAAGAGAACAACAAGGAGGACACCAAATGCAGCTGGTGTTCATTCTACATGCTCGCTGCCTCCTTGATGGGATGCTGGGAACAGAATGATTCCTATGCTCGCCTGACAAATATTTATTGAGGGCTTATTATGTGTAGGCACTGTGATGATCTACATATATTCTTATGCCTTTCGTTAGATCACTATCTTTAATAATGACATAAAACTCATTTAATTTATATGACTGTTGGAAGTTAGCATTTCATTATCTTTCTATAAAGGATTTTAAGATAAGAAAATTAAACAAATTGGAATTCATAGCAAATTTTTAAATTGTTAAGGAGACCAATTTGAATTTGAAAAATTGATACTTTGATTACAAACCACTATTGGCTAGTTTTTAAAGCCAATTTATTAAATGAGATAAATTCATTCAGGTAAAATGATGAACTTCCAAGAAACGATATACTTTAAAATAATGTTTTGTAATATAGAATTTTTCTCTAATTCATACTTGCCTTTTCCTGATTAGCCAACATGAATTTCACTACATTACTTCTACTTTGTTGGTTTGGTTTTTTTAAAAACAAAGACCTTGAATAGGAAAACACAAAACTCCCATGAAAAGTTGGGCCAGATAAGGTTGGAAAAACACCCAGAGAAATAGCTGTGACCCCTCTTCTTAAGGAAGGAACTTGATCTATGCTATCAATAAGAAACTTCAAGAGAACCACAAATGCTGTGCTTTAAGAAACTGAATAATAATACCTAGTAACCAGGAATAGCTCAAAGTGTCTACATAATGGTCTCACATATTAATATAATATCTTGGTAAAGAAAGGAGGATGGATAAGCACAGGTGTGACTCTTCACTTAACTGAAAAGAGCCATGTCATGTAAAAGTTAAATATTTCCCCCGGTGTCTCTGAGCTGAGAATGATTCATTCAGGTTTGCTGTCAAGTGTTAACTATTAAAAACTCTATTTTTTTTCTGCATTTTTAAAATTAAAAGCACTCATAGTTTTTCCTTTAATTACATGAACAAAATCACACTATTTTGAAAACATTGGAAACTAAGAAAAAGAAAAGAGAAATAAATAAAAATAGCCTCAGACAAAAGGATTATTAATAATCGATTATTAAATGATCTTCCACTCCGAGTTTCTGCTGCTTCCCCTAAAAAAATCCTAATTTTTTTAACAACTTCAGTTGACTTAATAGTATTGAGTCCTCATTTATTTTTTAGTATTAGCTACATAATGCAAAAAATTTATAAAAATAAAAAAGAAACAATAAGTTTTTAATAGAAACGAGATCTTGGTTGCAGTTTTGGCTTTTCTTTCTATCAGCTTGAAGATAATAAGCCTGTGAAAACCCTTTGCATGCTGGGAAAAACCACAAAAAACAAAGTATATGGTTCTTGTTAATTTTCTATGTCTCTGCAATATTTCTGGGAGCATTTAAGACTTAGCTTTGATAGTTTATCTATGCTAGGATTAGCTCCACAAGGTAAGAAATAATATGCAGTACCAAATACATACATGTTTTATACATATAATATATTATAAATAGAGAGAGCCAGAGAGACTGCCCGTCTTAGTTTCAGAGTTTAAACAACTTCCTTTTCCTTTTTCTCTTCACCTTTGCAGACTTATAAACCTCAGATTTTATGCAGTTAGTCACATTTTAGAGGTAAAACATGGAGGCAAATGAAGCCTTTTTGTCCTTCAATCTCCAGCAAAAATTAAGGGACAAGATGAATGCAAAGAATTTCCATCGGTGTCTCCTGTTGTCTTTTGCAAGCAAGGAGACCCCCTCCCTGTCCAACTGAACATGCTTCTCTGCAAGCAGTTCTTGGGACTGTGATGGAGCAACACCAGGAGCAGCTGGTTCTGTTGTTCATTTGAACAGTGGGGCAGAGGTCACAGGGATCTGTTCACAGAATGCTAGTTATTTTGGAATGATCTGCTGGACTCTCTCCAAAACCGCTAGTTAATACTGCACATGGAGCCAGTGCCTCTCTTGCCTCCTGACAAACTAAACCTGGCTGGTCTTCCTTTCTGGAAAGTTTCTCTTTTTCGAGGCAACAATGGATTTTGATCCCAAACCCCTCTTTTAACTTCTTTTTTATTTTTTAAAAATATATTTTATTGATTACACTATTACATTTGTCCCAATTTTTCTCCATTTGCCCCCCTCCATCTGGTACTCCCATTTCTTCCAGCAATCCCCCCCTTAGTTCATGTCTATGGGTCATGCATATAAGTTCTTTGGCTTTTCCATTTCCAGTACTATTCTTAACCTCCTCTGCCTACTTTGTATATACCAATTTATTCTTCTTAATCCTTATAACTTTTCTCCCATTTCCCCCTTCCCCCTCCCAACTGATAATCTTCCAAATGAGCTCCATATTTATGATTCTGTTCCTGTTCTGCTCATTTGCTTAGTTTGTTTTTTAGATTCAGTTGTTGATAGTTGTGAATTTGTTACCTTTTTAATGTTCAGAGTTTTGATCTTCTTTCTCTTAAATAAGTCCCTTTAACATTTCATATAGTAATGGCTTGGTGATGATAAACTCCTTTAGCTTTATCTTATCTGGGAAGCACTTTATCTGCTCTTCTATTCTAAATGATAGCTTTGCTGGATAGAGTAATCTGGGTTGTAGGTCCTTGGTTTTCATCACTTCGAATACCTCTTGCCAGTCCCTTCTTGCCTGCAAAGTTTCTTTTGAGAAATCAGCTGACAGTCTTATGGATACTCCTTTGTAGATAATTGTCTGCTTTTCTCTTGCTGCTTTTAAGATTTTATCTTTATCTTTAACCTTTGACATTTTAATTATGATGTGTGTTGGTGTGGTCCTCTTTGGTTCCAAATTGTTTGGGACTATCTGTGCTTCCTGGATTTGTATGTTTATTTCCTTCACCAAATTAGGTAAGTTTTTGTTCATTATTTTTTCAAATGCGTTTTTAATTTCTTGCTGTTCCTCTTCTCCTTCTGGCATCCCTATAATTCAGATATTGGTATATTTGGAGATATCCCAGAGGTTCCTTAGTCTATCTTTGTTTTTTGGTTGTTCTTTTTAAATTCTTTTTTCTTTTTGGTGTTCTGATTGAATGCTTTTTTCTTCCTTACATTTCAAATCATTGATTTGATTCTTGGCTTCATCCCCTCCACTGTTGGGTCCCTGTAGCTTTTTCTTTATTTCACATAATGTAGCCTTCATTTCTGCCTGGGTTTTTTTAATGCTGTTGCCGTACTCAGTGAGTTCTTTGCACATCCTGGTCACCAGTGTGTTGAACTCTGCATCTGATAGGTTGGTTAGCTCCATTTCATTTAGTTGTTTTTCTGGAGTTTTATTCTGTTCTTTCATTTGGGCTGTATTTCTTTGTCTCCTCAATTTGGCAGCCTTCCTGTATTTGTTTCTGTTCATTAGGTAGAGCTGCTTTGACTCCCAGTCTTAGTAGTGTGACCGAATGTAGAAAAGCACACCTGTAAATTATGTGGGGTGGAGCCTTAGGTAATTGCCAGGGTGGAGCAACCCATGTCACCACTTTGTGGCTCTGTGTCAGGGAGAGCTCAGAGAGGGACAACGCCACTGCCTGGCTTCTGGAGGTTTGCCTGGGAGGAAGCTGTCTCCTGGCACTCATCCTGTTTCCAGTCACTTCACTTTCTCCCTACATGACATTTGTGCCCTTCCAGATGTTGCACTGAATCCCAGAGGTGGTAGGTCTGCGTAAGACCTAAGTCTTACGTGTGGGCCCTTTAAGAGGAGTGTCCTGAGAATTTGGCAGTTTCTTCCTCTGTTTCAAACTCCAGTGGCTTTTATGGCCAGAAGTTATGGGGATTTATCTTCCTGGTGCTGGATCCCTAGGCTGGGTGGTCTGGTTTGGGGCTGGGAATCCCTGCTCCCAAGGTATCCCCCCTGATTTTTACCCACCACATGTGGGTGTGGGATGGCCCATTCCACCACCTCTCTGCACCACTCTGTGGTCTCCATACCTCTCCATACCTCGTCCCCTCGGCTGCATCCCTCTGTCCATCTCTGAGTCTCCGTCCTTCCTACTTGTCTGGATGAATGTGGCTTCTTTAAATCCTTGGTTGTCCAACTTCCATACAGCTCGATTTTCTGATAGTTCTCCGTGATATTTGTTTTGTAGTCTAGTTGTAATTCTTTTCTGTAGTTATGCAAGGAGGTGAAGCGTGTTTACCTATGCCTCCATCTTGACCGGAGGTCCTGTTCTTTTTATATTTTAAACCCTCACCTGAGGATGTCTGTCACTGTGGTGCTGCCTACTCCAATTTCAGGCTCAGACGAGAAGCCTGGTGTTGTCTGAGGGAGGAGCTGCAAGCCTTAGGTCTTGGTTATTCCACGGGACCATTAAAGCCCGTTAAGGTGGGAGGTGGTGCTGGCCGAAGAAGCTCTGGCCCTTTGTTCCAGCATCAGACTTTGCCTTTTATAATAGAGAAGTCTCCTTGGTCAAATGGAGTATTTAAAGGGTTCTCACTACACATTTTACTCTTATTTCTGTCTGCTTTAACATGTATGAGTCATATTTTTAAAAGTTTCTGTGAAGGATACCTCCACCCCCTTTGAACACATGATGCTTGGTCCATGCAGACAACCAGCTATGGTTTGTTTGAGGTAAGGCAACCCCGCTACACCTTCTCCTGCCTTCCGTAGGGGTGGCACATCTGTACCTCTCTTCTGACATGGACAAATCTTTCCTTATATACCAACTGTCTGGTCTCCCGTTGTACTTTCCCAACAAGTGTCATGACCAGGGCTCTCTGCGGTTTCTAGTCTCCAAAGCAAACTGAAATTTTTTATTCTTTCATGCCTAGTGCCTTTGTATATGATTCCTTTTCTAAGACAGGGTCCACAAATACAACCCATAGGTCAAATTCAGCCTGCTGCCTGTTTTTATACTGCCTGTGAGCTAAGAATAACGTTTACATTTTCAAATGGTGGAAGAAATCAAAGGAAGTGGAAAGTACATGAAAGTCCAATGTCAGTGTCTATAAGTAGTTTTATTGGAGCAGAGCTATGCCCAATCGTTTAGGAATTATCTATGCTGTTTTTGCCCTGTAACAGTAGACTTGAGCAGTGTGGCCACAGAGTCCGTATGGCCCACAAAGCCAAATATACCTAATATCCGGCCCTTTAGAGAAAAAGATTACCAACCCCTGCTCTAAGACATAGATCAAAAGTCACTTTTCTGAAATGCCAAAAGTGATGTCCTTAAGTAGAAGGACATGGCCTCCTCTGAAAAACAACTCTTGTGTTTCTTCTGACTAAAATTACCACCTACTTATTCTGTAAGACAGAGTGATATAAAGGCAAAATTCTAAATTTTAAAAATTTGGAAAATTTATTATATTGGCCAAATATACATACCCTTTATATATTTTATGTACCTGTACATATATCAGTTATAATCCATACATATATAAGTATAATATATACAGTATTATATATGCTATATATTGTATACTTAGATAGTATATAATTATAGTTAGAATTATTTTATACATATATATTTTTGTATGCTGCATTTTTACTTAGCATGATATAAACATTTGCCTATGGTATTATGTTTTTCAAAAACATGGTCCTAGAATCACACCAACTTATTTGTAGATATTCAAACTGCTCATATACTTGAATTAGATTGCTCATACACTTATTATTTTCTTAACATAAATTACTAAAAGTGTATTTATCCAATTAAGAGGTACAACCATTTTAATTTTCTTAATAAAAATCGCCAAATGCTCTCTAGAGAAGTTATAATTTTCTTTCTACCAGCAGAGTTTTAGAGTGCTTGTATTATCACAAATAGAAAATAGTATGGAATTATATTTAATTAGCATTTTTGTGATGGCTGATGAGTTTAAAATTTTTCATTTGCATTTACGTGCATGTGAACGATCTATTTCTGTTGAGTCCTCGAATTTGTAATACCTGTTCCCATTATTATGTTGTCTTGCAATTAATCTGTGTATGTGTCTGTGTTTCCCTTGGTAAAATCTAAATTCCTTGGGTTCAGGGATACAATTTGTTTGCTTCTCTATTTTCCTTTATATTGCCAGGAATAGAGGTTGAATAATGCACAGAGAGGATAGGTGTGCTAAACTGTGTGTGATTGAAAGATGGCCTCTCTTCTGGTGGTGACCTGCATTTTAATTTAACTTTTACCATGTTTATGTTATATGACACTTCAGTAGCTATTCAGCTTCAGTGTAGAATCCTTAAAGATCAGGACTGCTTTTCTTAGAACTGTGATAAATGAATACATCAAAGCTATATGAATTGGGACAAGAGAAAGAACTAACCATGCAATGGATTCTTATGCAATGTATTCTTTCATTCCATGGAATTAGAAGCAGTACATTGGGGTTTAGGTCCTGCTCATTTACTGTGCTATCTGGGTTAGTATAGTAGTTACCAATCTAAGTTCTTGTCTATCTACCTGAGAGCAGACTGAGGCTTTGCAGTTTGCTATGTGGTCCTGGCAGTTCTTGATGTATCAGGTTCTGCACATAAATAATATATATTCTTATAATAATAGTTCTTGCCCCATAAAGTTGCTGAAATGTTGATATGAGAAAAATGGTGATCAAAACGTACCACAAAGCTTAGCTGCTATTATCATTATTACGTTTATTAATTAATCTTAATCTCAGTTTCATCATTTATAGAATTAGATAAAAATAGTTATTACACTTGATAGAGTTTTTATGAAAGTCAATTTTACTGCAAATGAAACACTGCACATTGCCAAATGTTATATTACAAGGTAATACTTTCTCACCTACAGGATAAAGCAATGAGGGAGACTTTGGGAGGCAGTTCTGGGTTCCATTTCCAAGCCTATAATTTACCAGCTGCGTAAGTCACTGGAACTCTCCAGTTCAAAGAAACTCTCTTAGTTTTTTTTCTGTACAATAGGGATAATAATAGTACCTATTTCAGGGATTTCCTGGGGATAACTTTAAATAATGCACGTAAAGCCCTGAAAACAGTGCTTGATACATCATAAGTATTCAATAGATGTTACCTGTCTTCATTTTCATCATCTTGCAAGAGTATTAAAATGATTCAAAATTAGAAAGTTTCTGATAGATTATAGCGCTCAGCAAATAGACAATAGGTGGCATGCCAAACAAAAATTAAAACAAAGCAGAACAAAACATTGACATAATAATAGCATCTTACCTCCATTCTTTTAACAGGAGAGAAAGTTCCCACAGGAAACCAGATTAAAGGGAAAAATAAGCAAAAGTTAGTACATTTTCACCTTGTGGTTTGCAAGAGATAGCTTTGGTACCTCTAATCTCTAAATTTCTGAAAAGTTCACTACTTTATCTAGGAGGCCAGATACCACATTAACAGGCAGAGTTGGAGAGAGAGATTAAGAAAATACTGAGTGTCTCCAGGAACTGAATTCTTTTCAAGTTGAAGCAACTGTGGGTGACATCAGCCCAGGCAGTGTCACAGCTCTCCATATCCCTCCGTTAGCCACCCAGGGACTTGTGCATCAAGAAAGCAAGGTGTGGAGGTTAAGTAGAAAGAGGCAAGAGAAGAGGGGTGGAGGAGAGATGAGAGAGCTGTTATTTCCACAGACTCACTGGCTTCATAACCCTGTGACCCCTGCAGCCACACAGGGTCCTATGCTCAGAAGGAACACATGCTCAGTTTAATGCACTGCTGTTGCCATGTTGTTGAAATACTTAATTTGTTAACAAAGGGTCCCTGCATTTTCATTTTGTACCAGGTTCCATAAATTATGCCCACAGAGTGAAGGCTCAGGGCACTGAGCAAACCGGCCCCTCCTCACGTGAGTTATGGGACTCCGAGCAGAAATGGCCCCAACTTGGACTCTCCCAAGTCAGGAAGACCCTCGTGAGGGTGTAATTGACCAGCATTTCTGAATGATTCCAGCTCTTTTTGTATAGGAAATCTAAAATTTCACTCTTTACCAAGGACTTTGTGATCTACATCCTCCTGTCCCCCAACTCCCATTACAAAAGTAAAAACATACGCTTTGGCTAAATCCAATATGCCTTAATATTTAGAATTTCTCCTAATGTTGAAGACTAACTCCTTTTTAAGGTTTCAGGTCCATTCGTGTTCTTCTTTAGCTATTTTTTAAAGAATTCTAAAATGAATTCCTCTGAGAAGCCTATCTTCTTGAAAAACCTTGTAAACTCAGAGATTTGTCTTTCTAATCATTCCTTTGGGCATTTGTGAGGGTTGGTGACTATGAGGTTTTTGCCACCTCGAATGTGTGAGTCTTTTGTCTTTATGGGCTTTTTATTAAAGGAGCCCGATGATGAGATTCAGAAACCAACTTACATGAGGCACCACCATGACCCAAACCTCATGACAATTCTGTCACTGTACAGATAGAACAGGTGGAAGGGGACATCAGGAAATTCTTCCAGAGAAAATGGCATGGGATTTAGAGAGGTAAAGGCAGATTCTAAGAGCAGCTGAGCAGGAAAACCTGTTGAAATATGAGGAGGCAAGGACACGTATATGAAAGAGCCCTTAATTTAAGATGCAAAAGGAGGGTTTGATGCCATGGATGTGTGCCGATGACAAAGAGAATCCAGGCACAGTACTTGGGGGGTGAAATTAAGGGTAAATATGCTTCTATTTCAAGGACAAGCACGGAAAGAAACATGAAATTAACTAAGGGCACTCGGTTGCCTCAAGACTCTTAAGAGAGTCTGAGGATGCCCACGTATGTTGGGCTTCCCTGAGTTTCTTACAGACACTTCTCCCGTCACATTTTCTTTTGGGGGAGGGCGTGGAGAAGGGAAGGGCTCCAAGAACCTTGCAATCATAAACACGTGCTTTTATCTCAAAACAAGATATTTTAAAACCCCCCAAATTTCCAACGGTCGTCAATATTTGTAGTATTTTTTAAATTATCTGGAAGAGTCAGTAAAAGTTTGACTCTCTCCTAAAACATACAGTGACTGTAATATAAGAAAGCTGCCTGGTTATAAAAGGAATGCTTAGCTCTTGTGCCTAATAGCAGAACAGCTGGGAGCAGTTTAGTGTGGCTACTGACCGTCACCCATGTATTCTTTTCTCTTTTATTAAAAGACAAAAACAAAATATCTTTAATCAGTATGACACCAGATAGCCAGGTGAGTACTGGAAATACTGGCAGGAACACTTTGTAAAGGATGCATTTGTCTAACCTCTCTGCTTGTCAACCTGAAACGAATATAGAACAACATTGAATATAAACTGTAACTGAAAAAATAAAATTAAAAAAATGAAACCATATAAAGCCACCACGAAATTCCAGGGGATGTTGACTTCTTTGTTGATACGAACACTTTCTACCTGCGGCGGCTGAGCAGTGTGTTTCTGCTACATCACACCTGTCTCATAACTGAGAAGACTAGGGACGCCTTGGGAGAGTGACTCTCAGATTCCAGACATTAGGGAGTTTGAAACATGGTAGAACATTTCAGTCAGCTATATTGATTATGAAATATGATTCAAAGCTCTATTTATTTTCTATAATAGCGTGAAATAGCAGCTCCTCGAAAGTATAGAAAATAAAACTACAGTAGTCTCAATCTGCCCACAGTTCCGCTTTCTGCAGTTTCACTCACCGGCACTCAACTGCAGTCTGACAATATGAAACGAAAAATTGCAGGAATAATTCATAAGTTTTTAATTGTGTGTCATTCTACGCAGTGATAAAATCTTGGGACATTTTCCTCCAGGCCAGGATGTGATCGCCCCTTTATTCAGCTCCACGCCGTAGAGCACTCACTGCAAAGTGCCCGTTAGTCAGCCGCGTGGTAGCCTCTTGCTCATCAGATTGGCTGTGGCAATGTCGCAGTGTCTGCATTCAAGTCACCCTTATTTTACTTAATAATGGCCCCAAGACACAAAAATAATGATGCTGGCAATTTGGATGTGCCAAAGAGAAGTAGTAAGGCGCTTCCTTTGGGTAAAAAGGTGAAAGTTCTCGACTGAGGCATTGTATTTTCTCAGATGGCTACAAGAAGGGTGAGTACAGTATAAGAAGTTATTTTGAGAGAAAGACCGTGTCCACATAACTTTTATTATAGCATATTGTTATAATTGTTCTTTTTTATTAATAGTTGTAGGTAACGTCTTACTGTACCTAATTTAAAAGTGAAACTTTATCATAAGCATGTATGTATAAGAAAACACCTAGTATATACAGGCTTCTGTACTACCTGTGGTTTCAGGCATCCACTGGGCGTCTTGGAACATCTACCCTGTGGAGAAGGGGGGACTACTGTATGTGGTCCATTTGGGGAGTGGAGGACATCGTATTTCTCCCTACTGCCCATTTTTGGTTACAGATATTTATTTGAGTTTCAAATTTAGTGACCAGGAACTCCAGAGCCTGAGGTCAGTCCAAAGAAGGGGCATTGCAGAAGGCAGGAGTGTTGGTAGACTGGGGCAGAGCTCGTGTTAGCGAAGGGATGTGACCACAGGCTCTTTCCTGTGTCCTGAGACTGGGTGAGCATAGACAGAACTTGGGACAGCAGTCTTCCACAAAGGATCTATGAATGCCATTGTGAATGGGAAATATTGTACAAATATGTATTTTCCTCTCTGGAATCCTGTGTCTATTTTTCTCTCAGTTTTATTGAGATATACATGACATAACAATTTATAAGTTTAAGGTGTATAATATGTTGATTTGATACCCCTAAATATTTCAAAATGATTACCACCATAGCATTAGCTAACACCTCCATCACATCACATAATTATCATTTCTTTGTGTGTGTGTGTGTGTGTGTGTGTGTATGTATGTGTGTGTGAGAGAGAGAGAGAGAGAGAGAACATTTAACATCTACTCTTTAGCTACTTTCAAGTATGTAATACAGTATTATCAACTATAAATGCCATGTTGCACGTTAGATGCCCAGAACTTATCTTATAACTGGAATTTTGTGCCCTTTGATCAACAGCTCCCTATGCCCTCCACTCTACCGTCCTTGGAAACCACCACTGAACTCTGTGTTTCTATAAATTAGGGTTTTTTTTAGATTCTACATACAAATGGGACCATACAGTATTTATCTTTCTCTATATGACTTATTTCAATGAGCATAATGACCTAAAGTTTCATCCATGTATTGTCACAAATGGCAAGATCTCATTATTTTTATGGCTGAATAATGTTCCATTGCATATATACACCATATCTTCGGTATCCGCTTATTTGTTGACAGGCACTTAGGTTGCTTTCATATTTGGCTATTGCGAATAATGTGGCAGTGAATGTGAGAGTGCAAATATCTCTTCGATATCCTGTTTTCATTTCCTCTGGGTATAAATCCAGAGTGGGATTGCTGGAGTATATGGTAGCTTATGTTTTATTTCTTGAGGAATGTCTATACTATTTTCCATAGTGGTTGACTCAGTTTGCATTCCTACCAACTGTGCCCAAAGAGTTCCTTTTTCTCACAACCTCGCCAATGCTTGTTAACTCTTATCTTTTTGGTGATGGTCACTTTAATGGGTATTTCATTGTGGTTTTTATTTGCATTTCCCTGATGATTAGAGATGTGGAGAACATTTGCATATACCTTTTAGCAATTTGTATGCCTTCTTTGGAAAAAAATGTTTATTCATATTCTCTGCCCATTTTTAATTGTATTGTGTGTTTTTGCTTTTTTAAGTTTTAAGAAGTTTTAAATATATATATATATTTTAGATATTAACTCCTTACCAGATACATGATTTGCAAATATTTTCTCCCATTCTATAGGTTACCTTTTCATTTTGTTGATGGTTTCTTTTGCTGTGCAAGAGCTTTTTAGTTTGAAATAGTTCCACTTGTTTATTTTGCTTTGTCTTAAATTAATTGACCATATATAAGTGTGTTTATTTGGGGGCTTTCGATTCCATTCCATTTGGTCCACATGTCCATTTTTATGCCAGTTCCCGTATTGTTTTGATTACTATAGCTTTGTCATATAATTTGAAATCAGGAAATGCAATGTCTCCAGAGTTGGTTTTCTTTCTCAAAATTGCTTTGGCTATTCAGAATCTTCTGTGGTTCCACGCAAGTTTTAGGATTGTTAGTTCTATTTCTGTGAAAAAAATGCAATTGGAATTTTGACAGAGACTACCTTGAATCTGTAGATTGCTTTAAGTAGTATGGACATTTTAACAATCTTAATTCTACTGACACATGAATACAGAATATCTTCCATTTATTTGTGTCTTCAATTTCTTTAATCAAAGCCTTAGAATTTACTATACATAGATCTTTCACGTTCTTGGTTAAATTTATTCCTAAGTATTTTAATGTTTTTGATATTATCATAAATGTGACAGTTTTCTTTATTCTTTTTCAAATATCTTGTTGTTAATGTATAGAAACACTACTGATTTCTGTATGTTGATTTTGTATGCTGCAAGTTTACCAAATTTATTTATTAGTTCTAACAGTTATTTGGTGGAGTCTTTAGGATTGTCTGTATGTGAAATGATATCATGTGCAAACAAAGAAAATTTTACCTTTTCCTTTTCTATTTGGATGCCTTCTTTTTATTGCTTCGTCACTCTGACTAGAACTTCCAGCACTGTGCCCAATAGAAGTGGTGAGAGTGGGTACTAATGCCTTGTTCCTGATCTTAGAGGGAAAGCTTTTAACCTTTTGCTGTTAAGTATGATGTTGGTTGCATGGTTGTCATTCATGGCTTATATTGTGTTGAGGTATATTTCTTCTATACTTGATTTGTTGAGCCTTTTTCTCATGAAAATATATTGCTTTCATTGAATACATTTTCTGTACTTATTGAGATGATTGTATAATTTTTTATCTTTCATCCTGTTCACATGCTATATCACATTTATTAATTTGCATATGTTGAACCGTTCTTGCATCCCTGGGACAAATCTCACTTGATCATGGTGAATGCTCCTTTTAATGTGATATTGAATTTAATTTACTAGTATTTTTTTTCAGAATTTTCACATCTATATTCATCAGGGATACTGATCTGAAGTTTTCTTTTCTTTTAGTGTTCTTATCTGGCTTTGGTATCAGGATAGTGGTAACCTAGTAAAAGGAATTTGGGAGTGTTCCCTCTTGTTCATTTTCTGGAAGAGTCCAAGAAGCACTGGTGTTAGTTCTTTTTTAAATGTTCGGTAGAATGCCGTTACCTGTGTCTGTTTTGATGGCCTCTGGCTCTTCCAGAACTATGCTCATTAGAGGGATAATGGGCTGTCTCTGGTGTCTTGCTGGTCTCTGCTACCAAGCCGAGAATTCTGATGACAGAGAGAGGGCATTTTGCCAACGATCCTGTGTCCTGGTGAGTTTAAATTGCAACTTGAACCTTTTAGGGTTGTGACTGGAGGGGAAATGCAACTTCCTGGTTCACAGGGAGAGGTTCCAAAAGTTTTTCTGACTCCTTTTGATGACTAACAGCAAATGTAAATGAGTCAGAAAGAAGTATATCACATTTCTCAAACAATGCATACGGATTTGGGCAAACACATGGAAGAGTTTTGGGAAAATGAAGGCTGATCTTTTTTTTTCTTCTTGTCCTTAAACACTAGAAGTATCATTAGACCTAATCCTAAGCACTAGACCAGATTTTTCCGTTTCTAGTTTTCCCTGCTGGGATGAGTAAATAAACAGACGGAGTAAAGGCTTCAAAGTGAGACACAAAGAATGTGACAAAGGGGGCTGTTGACTACGGAACACTAGGGGAGGATGGGGATGACTGAAATGGGAGAAAGAAGAGTTTGGGATAAAAAAGCATTGCCAAAGTGTCAAGGGGAGGCACCATATCTGACTCGAAGCTGTGGATCTCTGGCCAGCTCAACGGAGGCCAAAGGAGAGGGGCTGAAAGCAGAAATGGAGAAGCAGATGCCACTCCCAAGTGCTGAAAGTTCTGGGGAGCATAAGACCATGCTGCTTTGAAATGAGGCTGAGTTAGAGCGAACCAACAGATGCCTTTTTCACCAGAGCGGCTTCCCTTCTCTAGAACAGTGGTCCAGGGAGCACTCCAGAGCTAGAAGGCAATTTCTCCAATGATGGCAGAGGGACCTTCATGAGACACCTGGCAGGTTTAACTGAAATGAACGAGTCAAAGTGACGACGAGAAAATGGCAGATGTCTCATGAGGTTCAGAGGTCTTATTTCAGTGTATCATTGAGACACCCTCATTGTGTGTTTCTGGGGGAATTTTAGGAAAACTAGGAGAGCTTTGAATCTCATAATCAGTGTGACCCAATAGGAAAAACACATCAGAGGCCAAGCAAAGGGTCTTGTGTCTTTTTATGAGTCAGAAACTTGAAGTAGTTCCTCTTTACTCATCTCAGCATTTTCTTTTCCCCTATGCAGTAGAATTCAGATTTATTAGCTCAAGTACAGTACCTAACACCCACTCAACATGCTTTTTCAGGCTTCTAAAGTCAAGTCATTGCTGGTTCCACTGCCCCTACCGAGGTTGCTGCTCCTCACCTGCTTTCAACATGGCGGCCGCAGCAGATTTCAAGCCCTCTTTGCTGCTGTGTGCCAAACCATGTGTTGCTCCCACCACCCCTTTCCCTACATGTATTCCACTGCTGTTTTTCCTGGACTGCTATTGCTGATTGTCCCCATCCTCACTCTGGTCTGTTCTCAACACTGACCACTCTGCCCTGCACCCAGGGACGTTGCCTTTCTGTGCCGCATGCCCACAGCTGAGGGGTCTTTCGACCATCAGAAAATACCGCTATTTGGGAGGAGATTATATCTTCCTCTGTGAATACATGCTATTTATTAGCGGAATTGTGCAGGCTCTCATTTTGGCCAGGACAGGGACGAAGGGGCAATGTTGCTGTAGATGATGGGGGACAGTCATGCTCTGCAGTCCTTTCGGCATCAGGAAATCATGTCCACGTGATGAATCTGCCTTTTGGGGGCACATACACCCATTTTATTAGGTTCTCCTCGTGATTGGTCCTACCACTGCCTTCTTTGTACTTATGATAGCTAGACTCTAGTGAAGGCTCTGCTGCACCAGAGGGGGAGTCTGTGACCAACCTCTCCAGTTTGGTATGTTGTGGAAAGGAAAAAAAGCAGGGAAATGAAGAATTCAGATATGTATTTTATAGATTCCTTTCTCTGGCCCAAAATCCTAGCAGGGAGGTATATTGATAAATTAAGGAAAAAGCCAAAAGCATAGGGAATTTTTCCTATTTTTTATTTTGGAGACTAGAAGCAGAAAAAAAAAATTTATATATATATAAAAAATAGGGATCACTAACCCCGACATGGGATGGCCGTGCTCCTGTAAAAATGGTAGCATGACCTGGCTGGGTAGACAGCAGGACTGAGTCCTTAGGACTGAACTGCCCTTGGACTTTATGTTACTTGAAGTGATTTAGAAGTTGCTCCAGGCCCCATGAGGGATAAGAAGGGCTGAGCTGGACTTCCGCAGGCCTCCCCCAGTAAGGGCAACCAAAGTGGCCTAGCTGCAGAGCCCCCAGAGAGAGGCTTTATGAAGGGTTTGACTGAGATGCAGAGGGCTGTGCTGCTACAGGAGGAACCTCAGAGGGGCTGAGCCAGCCAGGAAGGTCCTCTGGGTTCTAACCAAGCCCAGAAAGAGGGTCATAAAGTGTTGTAGCTGTAGACTATTCTAGAGGCCACGGCAGGGGCTGGAGGGCAGGCCAGATGGTACTACTACGTGAATTCAAATCCTGGGCCATCTAGGGAAGGGATGGAAGGAAAAAGGGCCGAAGAGTCCTGGCAGGAAATTGATCTTCGAATAACTTATTAATTACCTGAAATGAGACCCTCTTAAGATTAACAATATTATTTCTTCTCTTCTGCCCAGAGGAGTTGTAAATTAAACTAGTGAGATCAGTTTATTTTCTCTCTCTTTCTCTCCACACACACAGAGAAAGAGATATAAATATATATTTATTTTTTAACATGGAGTCTTGATCAAATATCAAGTGAAACATAAGATAATGAGACTAGAATAATATCAAGTAGTTAAAAGGCATCCAAATTTTAATTATTTTATCTTTGGAACCTTCTCATGTTCTTACGCTTTGTTTATTTTTATTTATTATTGTTTTTCCTAGACTCCTTCCTCAAAATCTCAGACACATCTTAACTCATTTTCCCACCCCATTGCCACATTCAAACATTTCCAAACTTATTATTTCTATCCTGATAGGTCCCATGGTTCTTTCCTCTTCTCTCCGTGCCATTGCTGGTGTTGTTGTTCAGACCTGAAGGCTTTTCTAGAATAGTCTCCTAACTTCCTGCCATGCCTCCCAAACTTTTGACACCCAACATCTATTAGTCTGATAAAGGATATATCTGATATATCCGACCATAACACTTGTCTCCTCCAAAATAATGGAACGACTTCCCATTGATTGAAGGATACATTCAACCTGCTTAGGTTCTTCATAACCTGGCTGGAGCCCACATTTCAAACCTCTTTTTCCCCACTCTTCCCATCATTCCCTGTTCCCATAAAGCTCTAGACTTGCTGTTTTATGAATATACTTCCACTTTTTCATCTCATACTCATGTCCTCTGATCTATTCCTTTAAGCACAACTTATTTTTCCCTCGGCTGTTGTACTTTATTTTTGCTTCTGACATAGAACATAGTCTGTGCAATAATACACAGGTTACAACATAAATGACGCCCCTTTTTCATAGGAAAATCACAAGCAGGTAATTCTGTAACATAACAATATCACACGCAAGCATACCATATGACATTTTAGGTGAAACATTCAAATTAAAACTATAAATTATTACACCCGTGTTTTAACCTACCAACCACACTCAAGCAGGTGTTTCTTCTGCTGGATACTGTGTGTGGCTGATTGGTTTCCCTTCTAGATTGAAAGTCCCTGAAAGGCAGGGACTCCATTGTTAATTATCCCATTTGTTAATTAAGTCTGCACCGCGTACCCTGCACAATGGCCTGAATCCAGTGTGTGTAATAGATATATGTAAAAGTACTTTATAAAATAACAAAGTGCTATGTAACTAGTAATCCTTTTATTATATGTTAAATTGAGTTGGATCTACTGTTAGAATTCTCACCCCTTTTCTCTGGGAGAAATGATTTCCTATCAGTGGAAATTTTAGAATAACTGATATGATGTCTCAAGACAACCTGGGCAGATATATCCCTGGAGAAGGCAGGAGGAGCCTTAGTTTTGGAATTCTCTCTTTCTTTCATGGGCATGCTCAGAGGTCCAGCCCTGTCCAATTCTCCCTACATATTTTTCTGTGGTCCCTATTCACCTCATATTAAAAATCACAGACACTACTGGATATTTCTCCATTGTGGCAGATCGAAGAAATGTCAGGCTCTGGGAAGCTGGCGCTGGGCACCGGTTCTACCAATGCTTGACTTGCATATAAGAACAAGCATCTCTCTGCTGACCCTTGGGCAGTACACATGCTATGAATATAACATGCTGGGCATTTCCCGATACAGGGATTAGTTTCATCTCTAGGAATTCCACAAATGTTCTCAGAAGCCTTTGGGATATTTAAATTTTAAAAATAAGCCTTTAAAACCCAACACAAATATCTTAGGACTCCATGTGTCAGCGCTTTTCCTTGAAACACCTGTAAATCCTGCTATCGCTTGCATGAAACAGGAAAGGGAAAGGCCCTGAGGTAGATCACATAGTCCTAAGTAAAAATGTCCTCCAGAAAGAGGCATGACGAGATTGGCATAACCCTGTTAAATACCTGCCAACTTACTCTTTGAGAGCCTTGGAAAGTTTGATTAAGCCAGAGAAAGAGAGAGGCGGGGGCGGGGGGTAGAAAGAGAAGGAAAAAAAGAGAAAAGACAAAAAAGGAAAGAAAGAAAAAGAATGAAAGGAAAAAACAAGGAGGAAAGAAGGAAGGAAGGCGGGAAGGAAGGAATAGAAGTGAGCTTCTGGAAGCTGTTACTCGTCACTTGGGTAAGTATTTGAGGCTTTCGTTTTTGAGGCAATAAATCAGCCAATCAACAATTGTCTAAGTCAACCTCTGGAGTGTCCACATGGAAGAAGAAATAGGCCAAAGAGGACTAGAGTAAGATATAAAACAGAATTTTTCCTAATATGAGATATTCGTGGAATAGTGCCAACTCTCCTTCTCTCCTGGAACAATGCAATTGTGAAATCGATCCTACCTGCTATACTGACAGTGGCTGCAGCCTTCGCGGTACTGAATTTCTCTCCGTGCTTATTAGTAGCTATGCATGTGTAGAGTCCTGGCTTGGTGATAAACAGCTGCAGCCTTGAGTCAATCACTCGGTCTTTCACACTTTCTTGAATGGATCCAGAAGAAACCTGGTGGAGTAGGGAAGAAAAAAAAAAGATAGAATTAGTTCAAGGATTTCCTAATTTGCTAAATCTGTAGACTTGAAAGAAAAAGTGTCAGGATTATGATCTAAAGGCATGAGGCAGATTGCAAAAATTGCCAAAAAGTTTTCCATCTCTATGGCCATGACCTTTGCAGTGTGACTTTGTAGCTCTTCCCTTAAAAGGTAGCATCTTGCTCCGTGCTTGAACCTAGATTGGCCTCGTGACATGACTTAAAAAGACACAGAGATTTGTAAAGTTCTTACACATTGTGGCTTGCTCTCTTGTTGCTCTTGGAACCTGTGACCTTCTGTGAGCAAGCCAGAGCTAGCCTGCTAAAGGACAAGGCACACATGCCCACGTTTTCCCACTGTTCCAGCTTGGAGCCAACAATCACCTGATACATGATAAAGCCATCCTAGACCAACCAGCGCCCAGTTACCTTGCCAGTCACAGGAGCTGGGTCAGTCAAGATCAGACGCTCCCGGTCCAAATCAACAAAACTACCCAGCTGACCCACAGATTCATGAGCATTAATACATGGTTATTGTTTGAAGCCATTCAGCTCTGGGATGATTGTGATTAGCGATAGATAACTAATGCTGTGTAGGAAAGATACCGGCATGCTGTGTGGGTTCCCCCGAGAGGTATTTTCTATCTCTTGAAGATAAAGATAGTTAAGAATGAGAGGTTGTATACTTTTGGACCTATTTTCATAACTCCTGTTCAGTTCCCCACAAATGCACATCAGATAGGTGGATGGTTACCAAGAAAAACAATTACCAAGCTGATTCTATTTCTGAGACATAACGTATGTCATGCCATCCTACTTAACTCAGAAAATCAAATGTCCTGGAAGAGGTAGGACATCGCTGCAGTATTAGCACATAAATCGGTGGGTTAATATATGTGAGTGCTTATTTGTTAGCATCGTCATGCCAACTCGGCAGTAAAGGCAGCTGCCCAACACATGCTATTATGTTACAGAGTTAGAATTTGTACCCTAGTCTTTTGACCCCAGGTCCTGTGCTTTTAATCCCTGTTACGGTGCCTTCCCCAGTCGCACAAGTGAGAACAAGTGAAGAGTCATTAGAAAAGAAGAACGGTAACAATAATCTCAACAAATCAACCAACTGTGAACAAAACAAATATTTGACTTAAATGTCGTTGTTAAGGCATTTTAAAAAATGGTGATTTACTCTTTTCTTCAGTATTCTTTTCAGTAACTGCTCTTTAACGATCACTGCTTACATGAGGGGAAAATGCCAGTTTGAGGGAGGGAATCAAATTTCGGTTCGCTTTGACATTATCTCAGAGGAGGGTTCCTTGGGCCTTAGCAGAGAGCTCTCTGGCCCGTGGAGGGGAATGAGGCTGGGAATGAGGCATGTGGGGCCAGTTATTTTCCTGTTTTTCTCAGGGCGGATTTTCACAGTTAGACAAGCTAGCGAAGGGGGAGGGAAGCCCTGGGGTGAGACCAGCTTTCTTCCTTCTGCAGCCAGGTGGCTGGCTGGCCCTGGAACCAAGCACTTTCTGTAGCGATCAGACAGTGCAAGTTTGCCCAGTTAGCTTCTTTGTCTTTTTTGGTCTCTATCTGCATTACAAGTGTCCATCCTTATGATAAAAACTATTTCTGTGAACATCAATGTACCTTAACTGGGGAGACTTCCCAGGTCAAATCAAGTATTGTGGCATTTTCCCCTGATAAGCAGCCTGGATACTTATGTGAATTTGACGAGGCAGAGAGAAAATTATCAAGAGACATATACTTAGTTGGAAATTCAAATCAAATTCATCATCGTATTTATCAGAAGTGCAACTTCTTGTAAATTTGATTGTCCAACTTAGCGCAAAAGGGTGGAGCAATTTGAAATACAATTTTGACCTCTCCCTGAATTTGAATACAAAGTAATAATGAGAAAAAAAGCTAAAGACCTCTATTGCTGTCTGCTATAAGGATGTTTTGTCTGTAAATATAATCCCTTTCTAGTTTGCAGGAGTGAAATCTTTAGAACAGTTACCTTCCTCTGCAGAGTTAGTCCCCTCTTTCAAGAAGTATAATGCTTTGGAAACAACCCAGAAACGAGTAATCCCCCAGTGCTGACTAAACTCCAACAATTTTCATGTTCACACCTAAGAAAGTCATTCCCAAACACCTCCTCAAGGTCACCGAAAACATTCTTGGTAGGAAAAATAAGTGATTTTTAAACTGCCTGACCTCCCCTCTCCTGGACTTCATCCAGGTATTGAAACGGTTCAGCGAACAACCCAGCAAGTTACGAGGCCCACTGCTTGGTTATGATGTGGCTCCCAAATGCCTGTCCTCCCGTTTCCAGAGGACTGGCTCCCTCCAGCTTGTGACCGACGCACAGCAGGCCTCGTTAGTCATGGTTTGAATCTGTTTTTCTTTCTTCATGGATCTTCCTGACCACCAGTTTAGTATTTTTGATGACCTAAAAGTAAAAACAGCCCTTGGCTCTTCATTTCAATCTTTTTGCCCTTCGGGTTTAAAAGATCAAAGCGATGCGTTCAGATTATTACTCCTGAGTTTTGGCCAAGGTATGTGGTGGGTAAAACCAAGACCTTAATTGAGGTGACTATATCCAGTGTTTATAGTAAACACGTTATTTTCTCCAAGTCACCCAGGCATGCTGACCTGAAGGAGCTGGATAAACAGCTCTCTGCTCCGTGTGTGGTGTCCCCTTTCTGAGACAGTGACCTCAAAAGAAGGCGGACAGGAAGCTCTGTTAAACAGGAAAATAGCTCACACCTGAGAAAATGTGTGCGAAACCTTTTTGAAGGTGGCAACGTGGTATAGACTTGTGGGATATTTTTAATATATCATTAAGGTATTAATAAGGTGGTTTTGAGAGAATAAGGTGGTTGAGAGAATCTACCCCCAGTGTTGGATAATCACGTACCTTCTTCATGATTTGACCTTAGCACAGGTGGGCCTTTGAGGGGTATTCTGGCCTTGATGGCCTCGTTCTGCATATAGTCCCAGCTAGCTGGGACTACCTCATGGAACTGTTAGGGGGCCTGTGTTCCAGGGCTTGTAATAATGCCTGTCTGTGCTTCACTAAAAAAGGAAAAATGGACTTAGAAAAATTTCCATAATGTTTCGGCCTGGCAGCTAAAATATTCCACAAAATGTTGATATACGTAGTTATTGTGATTTACACAGCTAAGTAGGATAAGATGACTTCAAAACTCATGTACTTTGAACCTAAAATACTGCCCCTTAAAATTATGTGTGAAAGACAGATGAGCCTCCCTTTAAGAAAATTTAAAAACACATTTCAACACAGATGATTTGGTTATTTATTTGATAAAATTCTTCTAACAGATTAAAATGATTCAACTTTTAAAACATTTTTGAGACTATATTTATCTATCAAAGAAAGATGACATAAAATTTTACTATGTTTTTTTATTGAATGCCAAAATAATAGTGATATTATAGGTATAACTGAAAACAAATCTTGTTATCACAATACAAGGATATTTTCTTTTAGAAAAGTAAGCCCTGCTCCTCCATATCAAACTACTATTTCTAATGTTGCAAAATGAGAGGACATATTACTGCTCCCTCTGAAGTTCATGTAAGATTACAAATTTCCATGAAAAATAAATGACATATCCACAGGGAAATAACCCCCAAATGATTCTTGGTCACTTTGGGTCACGTTGCTTGTGTTTCTCTTCTTTGGCTGTAACTGTTCAGGGTGTTAGTCTATTGGTGTGTTCACAGAGGGGGAAAAAGGGGGCATTCACATCTATTAGAGCACCCACTGTACTCAGTAGTGTGTTGATGAAGTTAGCTCACTGACTCGCAGTTAGTAAAAAGCCACAGTTCAAACTCTGTTTTATTTATTCTGTGCCAACTAGCTCCCAGGTCTGCATTCATCTTTGTTCAGGCCACACAAAATGATATCAGGGCTGTGGGCTCTTCCCTGTTCTCCTTAATGGACTTTCTGGTTTGTTGCTTGTACCATATATAAGACCTGAAATAGTCTCCATTTCCTGTGATCTGCATCAGCACAAAGTCACCTCGGTTTCCATTTGGACTTGGAGAATATCACCAAGATCCAAACTTGGCTGTAAGAGCCACACATTCTCTCTGACCGTAAGAACTGCAGATGGACTTTGCCTTCTTCCTGGAAGAAAGTCACTATGAGTTTGTTTTATTCCTGTTTTAGAATCTGAGGCAATGGATCTATTTTGCTTTCTGCCTTTTTGCGAATCACAGCCTGAATGATTAAGTTGAGGTTACAATAAGACCAAAACTAACTCAAACCATCCAATTTTTTTAATTACTCTCGAATCCAACAAATATAATCATACATTGCCCAGTCCTAAACTAATGGAACCTTTTTTAAAAACACTGAATATTTTTTAAAGCATATATCTTTTCCTTTTTACAGTTTTCATGGAGTAAGACAAACTAGTAAAGTTATATCATCAGCCCTGCCCAAGTGTTCTTACGGCATGTGTTTACCCAACTTGAATGGCTTAAGACAACTATAACGACTTCCAGGGAAAAGCCACAGAATGTATTGCCAAATAAGATACATGTTTTCAATGACATTTGAGATTTCATTAGAGAGCTAAAGAAGAACAGGACTACAAATTACTTTATTATAGCTTAACAAAATTAGAGCACTTTAGCTCTGATGTCATATTGAGGATCATCTTTTCCAGTTACTTGCCCATCATTATAGACATGGGAAAAACTAATGTCTGAGAGGTAAAGGGACACCCGTAGAATTATATTAGCTGGAGAGGAGCATTTACAACTTGGGTCTTCCAACTCCCCACCTAATTCTCATTCTAGCATACTTCAAGTTACAGGCTTATAAAATGGCATTGTTTATTTCGAAAAGATGGATGGTAGGCAATTAGATAAGATGAATGAATTTTAATAACAAATTAGGAGAAAAGTATTTTTTCCAAGTATCAGAAAAGAAAAACAAGTTTAACAGAAGCAGTAGTTAAAACAAATAATAAGTCATAAGCTTTAGAGAGTGCTACAGCAAGATGACATTTTTTATTAAATGGGGTAGCCTTAGAATTTGGTATCTTTTTCCTGGTTTGTAACATCTACCCAAACTTCACACATGGACACACTTTGTTTTCCTCACATTTCCCATCTCTTCCTTTTTTTCCCCCATGTCCAGTGTCCTAGTTCTTCTCCTTCCTTTCCTCTCCTTTTTCTTTTTCTTATTTTCTCCTCATTTGGAATACCCCTTGGACTTCAAAATGCTATTATTAATATATTATAATATGATAATACAAGGACACTGCTGCCAAGATACCAAATAGCTGCACAGAGACTATGCCTGAAAACACGAAAAATGAAAATAGCCGAGAACCCCTTAGATGACTGACCAAAATTTGAGTTGTTCAGCTATATTGAGAGCTGTCACCACCCCACCCAAAAGACTGGATTGACATGCAACCCCATCTTCTTAAGGCACCACAAAGGGTCCTCAATGGGACAACCTAGAGAGTTGATACATGTCCCCTGCTGAGTCTTAAAGGTTAATCAGTGGGTTTGAGATGTTCAAACCCTGCACCTTAGGAAGAAAGAACTTGTCTTTGGCTAACCCCTGAGAGAACCTTATCCCTTGGACTACCCTGCCTGATAAGTATGTCTTTGCATACCTGAGATCTTGGGCCATGCCAGAGGGCTCATATTAACAATGTAAATTGTGATGAATATCTCTTTCTGGTCACCAGAGACCTTAGGCATGCTGTATCTGGTTGACTTTGGAGGTGCTGGAGATTAGCTAAAGCCAGTCATGTGAGTCCTCCATGCCTAACATAACTAAGCTTCAGTAAAAACTCTGGACACCAAAGCTTGCATGAGTTTCCCTTGTACAATCATTTGTATGTGTTGTTACACATCAGTGCTGGGAGAATCAAGTACTCTTCATGCAACTCCACTGGGAGAAGACAACTGATTACCCTTTACTGATTTTAGCCTGTATCCCTTCATTGTAGTACACTAGTACCACAAGTGTTATAGCTTATCTGAGTTCTGTCTTTCTAGTGAATTGTCAAACTTGAGGGGGGTCTTGGGGACCCTGACACGCCTGCAATTTTTTGCTGCGGCAGACGTGTCTAATTCCCACCTGTAAAACCTAAGAGACAGAGCCAGGCTACCTGGCAACTTCAGTGGAAGGAGCAAGGAGGAGGTAGCTCTGTTCCATGGCCTGGACCCAAAAGTTTGTAGATACTAAGGTTTTATGGAAGATCTGAGTTGGAGTCATTTTCATTTCTTCCAAAAGGACTTTTAGAGGGACTTTGAATCAACTAACGAATTGAGGGATAAGAGAGAGAGAGCTATCCTGAGGAAAGCGTGTCACTGGTGGGTGGCATCTTGAATATTCCCTGGTTCCCAAAGAGTCAGTTTTAAATACTCGCCAGGTACACAGTTGTAAAGCAAACTTAAAGGAGACAGTTAAATTAGAACTTCCCCATCTGATGACTACTCCTCCCTTCTCCCCCACCGCCCCAAATGTACACATAGAGAGCAGTTAGGCAGTGAGGGAAGAATGAACGAGGCTGAGCTAAGAAGCCACAAGACTCATACGGCAGGCAGGTAGCACACCTGCAAGAGTCCTGAGAAAGGGAGGAGCGGAAAGGTCTCATGTGCGAATGTGGTCAGAGGCTCTGGTTATTACTTAGGGTTAGACACTTAACATGACTAAATCGAGTTAGAGTTAGTGGATTTAAATGACCAAAAATGACAAGAAAAATCACTGAGCCTGTTTGAAGCAGGCCTCAATGGTGGATTAAAAAAAACCCCAAAAACCTTGCCTTGCTGAATAAACTTAAAATGGCAAACAAAGTATTCAATAAGGTCGTATGACATGCAAATCATGCTTATTTAACACCTGGGTTACAATTATAATCTTAGCCTACATGTTAAACTCTCCTTTTCCCACCTGAACTCCCAAAAGAGAAGTAAAATCTAAAATTATGAACAACGAATCCATAGACAGATAGAAGAGTACCATAATCAAAGGGCCAGAAATTTTCAACAATTTCTGAAAGATACAAAGAATTGGGATTGTACTGATAGAAAAACTAAGTTGCTGAAACCCGACCTTTTTTTTTTTTAACAAAATAAGAAGCACTAAGTAGTCAAAGAGAACTAGGCACACAAGAAAACAAAACACAATGAACAAAGCCTGCAGGAAAACAGACAACGGAAACAGACCTCCAACTCCAATAAAAACCAAAGCTGCTACGGTGCCCTACACAAGCCCACATGATCCACAGCCCCGAACATACTCCTTACCTATTTCCTTTTCACTCACTCACCTCAGGTCGCACCGAAGTACTTGCTGTTTTTCTCACATACCACGTGTGCCATTTTCTCAAGAAATTTTCCCCAGTTATTTTCTTCAGTTATCTTTATAACCTTTTCCTTCAGCTCCTTTACATCTTAGCTCAAATGGCTTCATCTTAATGAGACTTCACTGACCATTCTATCGAAAATGCAATCGTTCTCCTGAGGTTGCAATTTCTGTCTCATTTTCCTGCTTTATTTTTCTCCACAGCATTTGGCACTATCCACATAGAATACATAGTCTCCTATTTGTTTTCTTCTATGGTTTGTCTTTCCCATCAGAATGTAGGCTTTTTGAGGGCAGGAACTTCACCTGTTTTGTTTGCTTTCTATCCACAGTGTCTAAATAGTGCCAGGTTCCCAGAAGATGCTCAATGCATATTTGTAGAATAAATAAATGAATGCTTATGTGTAAAGTATTTAGGAAAGGGTCTGAATTATAGTAATCACTTAATATATTTTACTTATTAAAACCAGTATAAAAGGGCAGAAAACAATGTTGACCTGATAGATACGGGTTCTAATTCTGAATTGTTTTCATCAAAGTAGATTCTAGCAGTGACCTAATTCATAAAGGATGAGTTTTGTGAAAGTCGTTTTACTTGTGTGGCAAGGAATAGCTAACGCTTCTCTTTTGCACAAAGGCATAAAGAAAGAATTTGATTTTCTACTGTTCTCCATGATACAAGGAAAGAAGTAAACCCATGGTGTTCAATTTCCATGGCAGTGACTTCTAGGATGAAAACATTGGAAGGATTTGAAAAATGGAGGTGCAGGTGGGACCAATGTCAGGGATTATGGTAACTACAAATATGTGGCCTGTCCTGAAATTTACCACCCGTGAGTCTTTCCCAGACAAGTCCCCACACAGATGGCACTCACAGCA
Source organism: Mormoops blainvillei (assembly GCA_004026545.1). Classification (NCBI taxonomy): domain Eukaryota; kingdom Metazoa; phylum Chordata; class Mammalia; order Chiroptera; family Mormoopidae; genus Mormoops; species Mormoops blainvillei. The sequence goes on from PVJD01001120.1 coordinate 33,704, forward strand.
TTTCCGTTTTCAATCCAGGTGATGGTGGGAACTGGGATGCCTGTTGCTGTACAACGCAGGGTCACAAAGGAGCCAAAGGTGACATTGTGGGATTCAGGAGCCCGCAGAATTCTGGCAAAAACTGTTAGGAAAATGGAAGTAGTGAGTGACACTCCTATATGGAATGGTCAAGATGGACTGGTCTTCAAAAAATGCAAATCGGATCATGTTCTCCTGTGTAAAATCCTCCCCTGCTCCCTCTGTCATAACGATTAGGCCAAATTCAATGCCCTCTAAGTTATTTATACTATGACCCTACATTTCTCAGCACTCTAGGCTGTGCCAAGCTTGCCCCCAACGTCCAAGCTTGCCGATGCTGGCCTCTGGCCTGGAGCACTCCTTCCCCAGGTCTTCATGCGGCAGTTTCTTTGTACCATCTAAGTCTCTGTTTGAGTGTCATTTTCTCAGAAAGGCCCTCCTTGACCACACAGAATAAAGTGTAACCCTCCTCTCATTCACTTTTTCATCACCCTATTTCATTCTCTTTACAGACCTTACCACTATCTGAAATTATTTATTTTTGTCTATTATCTGTCTCCACCCCCAGCAGATGGTGAGTTCTCAGCAAACAAAAACCTCATCTGTTTCATTCAGTGCCTAGAAGAGTGCCTGGCCAAAGTAGTAATATTTAATTGAATTAATGAATAATTAATATTTGACACCTTCAACTGTATCACACTGTGAGGACAGACAAAAATCTATCAAACTTTTCAGAGTATGAAATGAGCATACTGGGACAAAAAAAGAAAAGAAATGTTTTAGGCAAAGTATGAGCAGGAAGACGAGTAATTTATAGTCATTTCAGAGGCTGATTCCCCACTGATTAGATAAAAGTTCTTTAGATCTGAGAAGAAATTTTACCTGTAACTAAAGAGTGGAGATAAGGCTCAGAAGGAACAAATAAATTCAAGGACACCTCGAATCACAGAATCACCCAACTTGGAAGAGCTTCAGAGATCCACTGGACTCCTGCTCTTCTTAAATGGATGTAGAAACTAAATCCCAGTTAAGTCACTCTCCCAAGGTAATAAAACTGATGGGTAAGAAACCTGAACTCAAGTCTTTTGACTTCAAATCCAGTGTTCTTTAAATCATATGGAATCTTTTAAATTGCCTAGTATACTCTAAATATAATATTTTATACCCTTGCCTTTTGTGTTCAGGGACTTAAATATAGAACATAATATTTGACTGAAACCTCAATGTACACAGTGCTTCAAAGCTTAGTTTTTCCTGTTAATTGAAATTTGTGGAGTTTCCTGTTAATTGAAATTGGAGTTTGGTTTCTAAGGAAAGGTACGGGGGGATAGTGTATATGAGCCAGGAGAGACACAGGACAAGGGTAGGTCAAGTTCAGAGCTGTGTTAGAAGTTGGCTTTATTTGTGAATACCCCTTAAAAAGAATTACATAATTCAAAGAGATAAAGGAAGATACAATTTGTTTGATAACTGGATGCTTCTTGCAGATTCTAATTTTGGATTTGCAGGTTCAGGTTAATTCAACTTCGTATCTTTTGATAGAGAGGACTCTAAGAGACGAAATCTAAGGTAGCATGCTAGAAATACAAATGTTGGGCCGAAAAATCAGAAGGGAAAAGCTAGAAAGGTGCCAACCTCAAGGCAATAGTTGGTTATAAAAAAGTGGATCAAATGTTTAAAATGCAGCTGAATCTCCCCTCCCCCCCAAAAAAGAATAATCCCAAAGTGAGCCTGATTTTAAGTAAGTCCTGGGTCTAATTATCAACGTACACAAAATAGGAGGTTGATAAACATGTTAAATAATGCTATGGGGATATGATTCAATCAAATCAAGAAAACGGACAATTCAGCAGGGCAAATTATTTAGTCTCCTCAAAAAATGAATGACATTAGGGAAAAAAAATAGAAAGAGGGAACTATTATAGATTGAAAAAGACTTAAGAGACATAACCCCAAATATAATACGTAGGTCTTGTTTGGATTCTTTTCAATAATACAGAAGTAAAAAGATTTTGTTTTTTGAGGTAGTAAGATAAAAATTGCCTCTCCTGGCAATGAATGCCATTAAGAAATTAGCACTAACTAGGAACAGGTGGGGTTATGAAAATGGTAAAATGATTATGATAAAGAAAAGTCCTCCTATCACAGTACATATGGATTGATTGAATAAATGTCTGAGATTTGCCTTAAAATGAATCAGCAGCAATAAAATAGAGTGGGGTAGATGAAACTAAAAAGCAAAAAAAGAATAATAGACTACTGATCACTGTCGCTGGTAGGTGATAGGAACTTGGGAATTCACTATATTATTGTACCTATTTTTTGTAAGATTGAAAATTTTATAATAACATGAAATTTTAAAAAAATGGTAATGGAGCCTACCCCACAGCTTCAAAAATATACGTGATGGGACACATACGTCTGCCACTGAAAGAGCATAAGTTTTAGAAAACTTAAAACCTAAAGAAAGGAACATTTCTGAGGAGAAACATTTGGCACAGGTATTAGTTCAAAGAGCTTCAGATATATCCACAACAATTTTAGATCAAAACTTTACGGCGATGATTCTAAGTTGAACTAAAATATGGGACTCGGTGAAAATTTTCCCTTGCAAACAATATTTGTATCCTGAAATATTCCATAGCAAAAAGAGTGGCAGTCTCTATTGTGGTCAGAGGGTCAGCTGCAAGAGCGAGTGACCCACGTAGTCCCACAGGGCACCGTGCTTAGAGGGTCCATGCTTGATTTAGTTTTCTGCCGTCCAGGTCTTGAAATTATTAGTGATTTTTGATTTTTGATTTCTGTATTGTCATTTGCATGCTGATTCAGAAATTACGGAGCTAGTCCTGATAGGGTAAAAAATACTTTCTTAAAAGAGGGGGTGAAGGGTGCATCTCCATGAAGTTCCAGAACAAGAAGGCTCAAAGGAGAAAAGGCAAATAAAAAGTTGCAAATGTGCCAGATGGATGAAAAGAAGTGTCCATTGAGATTAGATGACAGAAGCGGATCTACTGGAAATTCTAAATCTCTCAAGGAGACAAGCCAGCTAGGAGGCAGTATGCATTTCCGCCCGAGTGGCCCACGTGCCATCTGAGCACCTGACAGGAGATTTCTCTCAATGTAACTCAAAGGTTGTGAACCCTTGACAACTACCACAGACTGACTGGCATCCTAGCAAGGGTAAACCGAGGTCATCTTTTCTAATGTTTTCTGGCAACAGTAATGGAGACCTAGCTTGCACAGCCTTCGTGACACCATGTTCATCATTTGGGTGAAATAACTCTTATGGGTATTGGGGCTACCCACATGTGTCCTGAATTTGTTGAGTGTGAAACTACCACAATAGTTATTTTAGGGGTCCCATTTCCACTGAGAATCTGAAAAAAAAGCAGGATCCTTGACTAGGAATGGGGTTATTTCAAGCCCATATGTGTTGTAAAATATAGATAGTAGCTGCTGAAGATAACACTGACTGTACTCTTGAACTTGAATGAGAGCCTTCTGACTGAAGATGAGAAGGATAAGAAATTATGGAAGAATGAAATCTAGATTGCTTTCTGTTTAATTTATAAAAGCGAGAGTTTTCATTTGGGGAACTTAAATTCTTCCTGGAAATTTAGTAATAAGGGAGGGGTTATTTTGCTGTCATTTGCAGTTTCTTCCCCACCCCCCAACCCCCACCTTCAGCTGGTATTGCATTATTTGAAATACTACTTGGGGTCATTGCAAAACCTCTGATGATCCACATTGCACCGCACAGCTAAGCATAGTGCATGATGGTCAATAAAACAGGGTCAATTATTCTAGAGCTCAATGTGGTCTTAGAATTAATTTAATTAATATACTGCTCTGTCCCATATCAGAACCTTCTGGGAGGTCCAGTGGAGCATGGCAGGGTACAGAAGGAGCACTACTGGCATTGTATGTGGCTTCATGAACATGCTAAGAAACTGCTGGACTCCTCCTCCAAGTTTCATTGTTAAGTCAAGTGAGTGAAGAGAAGGGAAAATCAGGAATGAAAGAGAAGCCGGTCATTTCTGTACTCCCACATTCTTGCCATAAGGTAAAATAGAAATTTCTCCCTTTTTTCAGTACTGAAAGATAGACTCCACCCTTCCTGCCCATTTCCCTCCCTCAGAGAAGGTTGCAAATGTCTACTGGATTTCAACTCAAATGTCTCCTTATCATAACACTTTCTGGACCCATTGCCTTACCCTTGTATATGTTATTTACCGCATTTATCATCCTGTCTTAACTATTGATTTGTTTGCTTTTGGCTGTCTCTCTCCACAGAATGCAGGCATCACAAGGGCAGAGCTTGCTCTGTTCATTGACACAGGCTGATTGGTAAACAGATGATAGAGATAGATAGATAGATAGATAGATAGATAGATAGATAGATAGATAGATAGATGATCCAGGATCCTCCACGGTATATGCTTGGCACTCATACATATTTATTAAATGAATAAATGAATGAGTGAGTGAGTGACTCCTCTCATTGGTGAGACTGGGGAAAGGGACGTCTTATGAATATCTTAGCCCTCTCTGGGCCATCAGTCTCCCAGCTACTCTGCAATCAATAAGGGTATGGAGTTAAGGTGCTTAGTTAGTTCCCCAGGTCAGGCCTTCTCCATCCCACAACACATGGTGAAAGGCGGGAGAGTGGGAGGGGCTGAGGAGGATGAGGAAACAGAAGGTATGTTAGTCTAATTCTTGGATGAAGGAATAGAAAGCTTTATTTTTTAGTCCGGTTTTATCAGCAATAAGACTGATTATTTTAATACCCATCTGTATTTGTTAGCAGTTCTAAGCATACAAGGTGAAGGAGCATGAGAGGAATTCTGCCACATTTATCAAACATTGAAAATGATAAAGCCAGATGCAATTAAAAATAAATGCCAGACTAACCTCCACAGATAATAATACACCTGTAATAATAAATGTAGTCATAGTTCAATAATAAACTCCCATTATTTTAGTAGTAGTTAGAGCTGAAATTACTTTCTAGGTCATTAACTTTAAAAGTAATGTGATATGTTTCATATCAAGTAAAATGTCCATTGAATATTCCTACTTGTATTGTATTTGCATGAAAGGCAGTATAGAAGTGTTTTTTGTCACATAAGTAAGCTATTTAATAGAAAGGCAATGGCATTCCTTAGTAATTTGGAAAATGTCTACAACTGTTTTGCTATAGATTTTTAAAGAAAAAAAATAATCCAGTCCTCTTTCAATAAGGGTTATCCATTATTCTCCAATTCACTGTGCACTCTCTTCCACTTGTTTTTCTATTGTTCACCATGGAAAATAGACACGGATAATCTATTTATCCCTGGGTAGTCTCTCATGGTATCTAGTCACGGGCCTTACATTTCTCTTGGGTTAGTTTACAGTGTTAACCATGGGCTGAGGATCTTATATTCAAAACTGAGTTTAAGCAGTCAGCGATTCCAAAGTCGTTCATCATATAACCGTATCATATTCTCCCTTTCTCTCTCTCTCTCTTTCTCTCTCTCTCTCTCTCTCTGTCCATTTTTCAGAAAACTTTCAAATACATAAGTTTTATTATTGATCATCACAGTAAGGGTTAATCTGAACTTGTAATAAGGAGGTACAGCCATTCCTCACTCTGGAATTGCACTGAAGGTGTAATGGAATCCCAATAGGCAGGGGATCCAAATTAAGTCCCAAAATTAATAAGCAGTTTGGCTTGAGAATTACCTCTCTTTTCTCGGTAAGGGAGTAAGAGTGCAAGAATGCTTAAGTACCTTATTAATTCTGTTTAAGCGATTATTTCAGAGGACACAATGAAACCGTATGGATTTTATTGTACTTTCTCTTGTTCTCTTCTTTCTTCATTATTTCCTAGTTTTCTTTAAAGGAATTCTTAAGGTTACTTCATTTAAATAAAAAAAATGGCTGGTAGGAGTAAAGTGAAAACAAACACAAACAAAAGTGAACTAAAAAAAATTACACAAGAGCAGGAAAAATGATTTTATCTAAATTTAGTTGTAAGCAGCCTGATGTTTTGAAACAGGGACTCATCTCAAATACCTCATCTGTGTTACTAAGATAAGGAGGCGCTGCTCCAGTAATACCAGCTAAAGTGATTCCCGGAGCCAAGACACACCATATGAGGACTTGTAAATTTCACCCCAAAATATGAAAGTTGTGGTTAGAACACAACATTTGAGGCTTAATCAGAATAGAAGGTACTTTCTTGGAAGGAAAACTATTGTTCTACAATAGGGCGTATTCCCAAACAAACTCAATTTTCAGCCATTTTCCACTAGACATTTTCCCCTAAATATATATATATATTTTTATATTTATATATATCTGTGTACAATTAAAAATTAATTTAAATTTGATTGATTTGGTTTGGTTTGGAGCAATTGCATTATACTTGTCCTCTTGACGTAATAACAATAAAAACCTAAGCTGGCACCTTGACACGTCCCCATTTCTTCTGAGACTGTAACACGTTCCTGCTCCCTGAAAGGGAAGGGCTTTCAGTCAAAGGGTTACTTTCCATTCCAATCAGTGTGATGTTTATAGTCTTGTGCTGATTCACGTCATTTCACTGTCTGAATTTTCAGAGTTTGAAATTCCAAGTTGGAACATTTCTGTTGACTCAATCTTTTCTTAATAAAATAGTCAATAAGTATATTATTGCCTATTCACAATATAATAAAGAAGCCTGTCTAATAATGCTGTTAAATGCTGACTTAATATTCCCCATACAGCGTTTGTTATTTCCTTACTACCTGAGGCACTTAGAGTTGTTTATAAGGTCAGCAGATATTAACAATTGGGTAAGCCATACATTTAAAAAGCAGTGCAGAAGGAAAAAAAATACCTTTATTATCTTGCTCAGGTTCATTTTCTTCTGTTAATAGAAACAAGACAAAACAAACAAACAAAATAGACACACAAACAAAAACAAGTCATCAAAAGGGAAATCTTTGAGCACAGAAATATCAGTTGTGCAACAAAATTAATTAGAATCTGCTTGTTTCTTATTTCAATAAGAAACAAATGCAATCAAGGGAAACTGCTGACATTTTAAAAGTGAACCATTCAATGCTGTAACATTTCCAATTATTACTTTTAGTCAGGTAATACCGCACAGAAAATAAACTACAGCATATCCACCAACATAGCTCGTTCATGCATTTTTCTTTTAACATTGACAATCACCCTTTCTTTCAAAGTAACAGACCGCCTACTCTATTCTTATGAATTGTGTTCCTTCTTGTCAGCTTGGCTTCTCCTTTTACGAGGCCCTGCTGTGAAGTCAGCGATGTTGACTCTGGGATCTCAACTATCATTTCTATGGCAATAGACTCATGTTGTGGTAAACAGAGGATTAGGGGGTTTCTGCGGAACAGAACCTCTCACCAGCCGAGACTCTGTTTCAGTTTTGAGGCTGCTCAGAGAGCCCGAGAGGATCAACCCATTATCTTCCAGGAAACTACAGGTGAAGCAAGCTACAAAGAAAATGTAAGAATGTGTACATTAAGTATACAGAATTGGGAATTTATAAGCTTTTAAAAAATCCTAGAAAAGAGACAATTAATTGTCCCGAAGTGTTTAATATAACCGTATCAGTCATAGGTCCCACGTGGAACTCTATTTTTCGTTCTTGAAAGGTGTATAGGTTCATGTCAATTTAGACTTGTCTTCAAATTAGTGATACACTAACCGCAACATGTAAGTATGAAGTAGCAATACTGTTGCTAACTGCTTTTAATGTCAAGACTACATTGCATAGTTCTTCACAGATGATGGATATTTTCACACATTATACATTATCTCATTTAACCCTGACCATATCCCTCTGTGCATAGTTGATAGTCTTCAATCCATTTTCCAGATGAAGAATCCGAGACTCATAGATCTGCTACAGGTGCAAAGCCAAAAATTTTCAGCATCGTAGCTAGCATCACAGAGACGAGGTCTCATTTCTACACTTAATACCCGATCCTCTGAAATGTAAGTGAACTTCTGATTTCCCACTTAGACTTTTCTATGACTGAACTTTTCCTACCACTACCAGCCAATCAGTGGCACGTTCTTATTTTATTTTTTCTCTTTAATTATTAAGGTCAACGACTACTTAAAAGGTCTGTGAACAAAAATGGGGCTATGGAATCAAACTGACACGCTCAGGGATCCACATGGCAGCGCTGACAAGCTAAGCGACCGAGAGTAACCACACAGGATGGTCTGATTATAAATTCTTAACGGGGCAGGATATGCTGGGAGCCTGATCCCAGGCCTGTAGCTTCCTTAGCAAAGGCCAGTCTTTACCTGAAGCGAGCACTGTCCACAGTTCCTCTGCATCTAGGATGACACACCTTTGAAACAACGTCAGAGTAGCTTTCTTTTCTAAACGCCTTGAAATCCCAACGGCAGGCATCAGAGCACAAGACCACAGAAGCCCCCGTTGTTGTTTTGTTCCCCACATACCGTCTCCATGTGCTGTAAATGTTCATTATTAACTATCCTATACCCACCACTACAAATGAAGTACGTGCTTCCCCATTTTGCTTTTGAACTATTCCTAGAGATTTCCACTTGCTGCTTTCTCCAACCCTCTTATCTACCACCAAGGGCTTCATGAACCTTCCTTATGTTTTCTCCTTTGGTTCTAAGTACATAAAAGGAACCAGAAAACTGCCAATCTCCAGAACATTTTTTTTTCAGTCCATTGAGATCTTCTTGCTTCTGGGCATGTCCTCAAACATTTGGCTCAAAAGCACTCTTATAAAACTTTTCTATAGGTTTGGATATTCTTTCATTGACACTTCTAAATTGAATACATTTATGGTTAAAAGGAGATGTAGAAGTTGTTTGTCACACGTAGCTCTAAACAAAGCAATCATTTTTGTGGGGTTTTTTGAAAAAAACATTCCTAACAGGTGAAGCATAGGTACTGGATACACATGAGTTTTTCCCACACCTGCAAGTGCTCACCTGGATGCTTGAAAACTGTAGCGATTTCCTGCTTAGCACAGACCTCAGTCAGAAGGAAATGAATGCCCATGGTTGGACCGGATTAGGCCTCAAAAATTTCATTTGAATGCCTTTGGGCTGGGCATCTCTTTCTAGCTCCTCAGCACAATCGTGCTTATGTCCAAGCCTGGAAAAAATGATCTTTTTTTTTTTTCCACCAGCCAAGTATTTATGAGTGGCTGAGGGGGCCATGTACTCCTACAGGGAGTGTCTTATGCCCTAGCTGCTGCATCTCCAAAGTTTTATTCCACTGAAGTTGAAGGGCCTCAGTAAATTTTGAACATCTTGTTCAGTCATTATTTCCTGCTCTTACACTTCTCTGTTTAGGGTTCTGGAGTAAATGCGGGTAAGTTCTGGGACTCTTCCACGCTGCCCCAGTGATCTTTGCCTGGACTGCGCTCCAAGTGTGCCCTGAGAATGATGCTGATTTTCTTTTGCTATTTTTCACTTTGTTGTTATTGTTGTGACTGTTGTTCATTTTGTTTGATTTGTTTGGAATCGGAAGCAGTGCAAAGTTTTGAAAGAACGCACTAATTTCCTCCATTACAGATATAAAGGACCAACTTGAGAGATGAAAGAACAAATGTCTAAGAGTTGTCATTTTCCCGGAAGGAGGCTTACAAGTTTTACCCAACGTTACATTTTCATACATAGACTCTCAAATTTTTTTTCATGCATAAACACAAGTACACATCTTTATACATACATATTTTATATTTGCTTATGTATTAATATACACACATACGTACACGCATTCACATACAATTGAGGTTACCTTAAATTAGAGAAAATTATGCAAGCATAATCTGCAAAATCTATTTAAGCCTGAGTACACTCATTCAGCGTGTGAGATTGTTTGTCATTTCAAAGTCAAACTGTAGTCCTGGGTTTTCCATGTATCTTACTTGCCTAGATTACTGTGATCCCTCTTGACATCTGAACTTATTGTTTTTACCACTTATCAATTTAAAAATTTTTCTGCCTCGTGGCCTTAATTCCCTTCTGATTTCTAAATTCTAATTTAACCGCTTTACGTGTAATGTATCTGTGGTCTTTTCTTCCAAATTGATTTGTAATCTCTTTGGGGGAGTGGGGGAGGGGGCAGCATAGCCTACTTTACCTTGGTTTGTGTTTCCCCCTGCCCCCAAAGTCCAGCATAATCTCTTACAGAAAGAAGAAACTACTTAGAAAAATAAAAATCTTAAATTAGTGATGCTTTTTCCCCCCTCTGCTTTCTGGGATTGTTCAGAAGGACATTTAAAATAGAGAATCAGAGACTTCTCTTATTGGAATAATCTGAGATATAATCAACATCCAAGTTTAATAATATATCCTTTTTCTTGAATACTTCGATTTATGAGGAACTCAGTACTGTCATACCAATCCATTTTAAACATCTCTGTTAAAATAAATGCTCTAAGTCAAATGAAAACCAGTCTCCTTATAATTAATTATCACCAATAAAACCTAGTTCCTACATCTACCCATTGGACCAAAAAGATATCTATAAAATATTTTCATTTGTCCAAGCATGCCAGCCTCAGTTCGCCATCCTCTTCTTGTCTTTTCTTAACTTACTTGGAAATGAAACTAATATACACATACAGTCTGATAAATTCAAAAAATACAAGATTCTTTCTAAATACTCTAATTCTATGACTATAACTTTGCATAAGTTTTTATTTGCAGTCATATAATAATACAGCTAGGTCATTATAAATCAGGAATATTCAATACTCATTTTTATTTGTGCTCTATTAAGGCCTAGCTCCCCAATTTTGAACATGAATCTGTATGTGCGTAAGTGTGTAAATATGATTTGATTCTGAGAAAGGTAAAATAAGTTTTTCCTACTCAATTCACTGTAGTAGTTTATTGGAGAAGGAACTTAGTGGGGAAATGTATTGTTACACAGCAGGAGGGGAAGCCACAAAGTTCCCTGGTAGAAATAAAAGAAATGCAGTTAGGAAAATTATACTGATCATGTAGACCTTGTGGAGAGAAAGGAAAAAAAGCAGAAGAGAAAACAGACAGAACTGGGACAGTTTTCATTCTTCTGACTATAAGGGTGAGGAGCGCCAAGGAGATAACAGGAATTTAGTTAGCTAGAGTAGAAGTCTCACCAAGGTGGCGGGGGCAGATTCCTTGCTCTTTGTAGGATGGCATTGTTTGTAACTTTCTTCAGAGTCAGCATCTTAAAGAAATTCCTATCTGGTATTCTAAGAACACCATTCTATGGCTTTTTCTAAAGCCATACCCAGAAATTGGGAAATCGAATTCGTATTAATAAGATTGTTGTGTTGCATTTAGTTATGTGCAATACCCTTGAAACAATCAGGCAGGTGGATCTGAGTTTGAATCCGCACTCTACTGCTTACTAGCTGTTTAACCTGGGCTACTATTCTGCTCAGTTTCTCTGAACTTCATTTCTTTTATGTGGAAAATGTAGGTAACTCCTAACTCAGAATTATAGAGAAGATGAGATGAAATGATTTGTAGAAAGCAATTCACACAGCAACTAACACAACTAGAAAGTACTGAAGGCAGGTCTTCTGTCTCTCTCCCTCCCTGTTTCCCTCCCTCCCTCCCTTCCTTTCCGGAGCTATTTCTATCTCTAGAGTATCTTCTGGGCTCATGAAGCCACCTGATTTCCTCCACCTGATTTTAAAGGAAAGAGTTTTTAAATTTATTTTTAAATTTCAGTCTGCCTTAGCTGGCTACATTCCAGATATTAAACATGTTGAGTGCCCTTCTTGTAGGTGTTACAAAGACGGGCTTAAATCTATCCCTCAATTATTCGAGAAGAGAGGAATCGCTCTGTAGAAAGAGAAACCCATTCTTCAGACCCTGCTACCAAAACCTGGATGCCAGTCAATACCAGGTTCTTTGAATATGTTCATAAAAGGCTACATTTGTCTTACCTAACATCCTATTTTAGAAATTATTGAGTCGGCGAGGCTGACAAACATCACAAAGAACAAAAAGGGTCATTTCGATTGTTTTTATTTTTTTACTTAAAAAAGAAATTGGCCCAGGGGTGATTGAAAAGTGGTCACACCGAGGCTCTGTGGTACACGGTCTCTGAATGGATTCCTGTTTGTTTTCCCATCATTAAAAGAAAACCTGATACACATAACGATCAACCTAAGTCAATACCTGGTTTTTCTTTCCTGACTCTTTGGTAGCGAAAGCAAACAAACCGGATCCTGGTGTGCTGCCACTGTTTACATTTCTGTCCCCTTTGAAGCAGAGCTATGCTTGAGGGGGTTTATCCGCTGTGGCTCCATCTCCGAAGGAGTCAGCAAGCCAGTCCCTAGGCAAACATACACACCACCACACAGACAGTAACTCTCTTCTCCAAGGAAGGCTCGCCTGTCTCTGAGACATCGCGGTCCTCTAAAGTGGCTTGGGTTGGCAACATTTCTGTGGCCTTTGAGATGATAACATTTTCCTAGCTTGTAAATATGGATGATGAATAAGGGTGACAAGCACGAAGTGTTTACCAGCTGATTCAGAGACAGGCCGCACAAAGCTAACTTGTTTTTATTTCAGTCTCAGATATAGATGGACCAGCCATTAAAAGTTTTTTTGTTAAACTAATTCTGAAAATATAATAGAGGTTTAACCATAAGCCAATGAAAAGGTTGGACTTCAGTTCTGATTCACTTTTTATGTTCTTTTAAAAACATCATTTTCCCCCTCTGGTTTTAATGGGAGGAGATGCTAACTTGCTTAAGTACCAAGACAGAAACCATTCATAGTTTACCCCTTTAAAGGGTTTTCATTTAGAAATAATTTTAGGTTTACAGAAGAGTAGCAAGGTTGTACAGAGGGTTTCCAGGTATCCTTCGCTCAATTTCCTCTAATAGTAACATCTTATATGATTATGGTACATTTATCAAAATCATAGTTTATTTACAAATAACATTTTTTCTTTCATTTTTAAAATTCAACCTTTGTCGTATTTTTTTTCATTGCCTTTTAGTCCCCTTATACCGCCCTCCCACCAGCAATCACCACGCATTTTTTACTTACTCTCATGAAAAGGACAATATGTGGGCTGTGGCAACACTCAAAGAAGCTAAAGTTTATTAAAAACCAGAATTTAATTTTTGTATTTTATTTTATTTTATTTTACTAACCAGAAATTTTAGCTGGGAAAAGAATCAGGAGCCATAACCTTAATCTTAAGTGACACTATACTATTGTCCTGGTTGTCTAAAGTGGCTTGGTTGGGGAACGTTTCTGTGATCTTTGAGATGGGATCCTGGATGCCCAAATAGGGCCACAGGCTTCCAAACTACAGGCTCCCATGCTGATGGGATAGTAGATATTTGCCCACTGAGAAATCACATCCAGAAAAGGGCAGCATAGAGTATAATCTCAGTGTTAACCTACGAGTCAAATCGCAGCTCACCCTGGCTTCTCTAACACCACTAACAGGCCCCGTCCTGAACTCTCCAGTCCCTCCTTTACTCCCTGGTCAGGAGTCAGAGCCGACCCAAGTGTGCAGATAAACCAGCACCTCTCCCTCCCTCCTCATGACAGAATCGGTACTACAAGCCCCTCATTCTTCATCAGTCACAGCCCCGTTGGACCTCACCTCCCTGAAGCTCCCCCTGACCTCCCGCCATCTCCCTTGTCCTGTGTATCTATCCTATATGAACTTCTATCATGGCAAATACATGGAATTTTAATTATTGCACTCACTGGCTAGCGTGTCTGTCTTTCTCACTGAATAAACCATGTCTCACTTATCTCTGTATTCTCAGGAGTTACCTCATTACACAGAATATAGTAGGCACTCAACACATAAATAAATTTGAAGCTATGCTAATATTTACCTTACTAATTATGGGTAAGCTAACTTTCTCCTTAAATTTTTAAGCTCCAACTGGCATAAAGACATTCCAGGTAGAAATCTGGAATGAGACAGGATAGTCAGAAACTAGGAAAATTCCTTGGCAAGTGGAATAGGGAAACTGAGGCAGGCAGCTGAACACAGTGGCCAGACAATCTACAACCAGGTGCAAAAGGCCCCCAGTGCCCGGCCGTGGACAAAACTGGGAAAACAAGAACCTCGCCCCCATGTTAACCTTTCCTCCCCTGGCCTTTCCTCCCTGGAGAGAACATCTGGGAGTTCACATCTGGGCCTCAGTTGTGTTTCAGCTCCAGGCCCAGAAAAGCAGAAAACCCAGGAGGGCGACACCAGAACCAGCTGCAATGACTAAAGACCCCCTGCTCTGTCACTGACCAGTCAGTGGCAACCATGACCCTGAAAGGGCACCCCTGGGGAACTGATGAATATTCTACTGAAGCCCTCCCCTGAGACCGTGGGTAAGATTCCCTCCTGCAAGAAGGAGAGAAAAGCCTCAAGACAAAGGACCCAGCTGGCACTCCCCCTGGGGAACAGCCCACACCATTCCCTTTCCCTTCTCCCCGCACCCCCATTTCTTTCTTCATGGGCATGTGTCACCTCAACTCTAAGGCAATGGGCAGCTGGCAGCTCCTTCCAGGCTGATCCCCTGAACCTGTCCCCAAGGTCCCCTCTTCTCTGACTTCCCAAGGAGCTAAGGCAGCCCCACCCAGGCTCTCCCGTTGCTTCTTTTATGCTAAGCCCTTCCTTGTTTCACTGCCCCCAGCTATTGTAAAGGCATCCTCATAGTCACCCAGACACCTGTTGGGAAATCTCCCCTACACTAAGTCAAGAACCCACGCACTATAGCTGGCCCTAGGCAGGCCCGCTGAGGGGCAGGCGCCTGTCTGGTAACAGTTAAGTCAGTGTTTCTCAAAATGTGGTTCACAGACTCTCCCTGCATGAGGATCATTTAGGAGACTGTTAAAGGGACTCCTCACAGGCCTATCAGATCTGAGCTCTGGGGAATGCATCCTGGAGCTATGCCTTCTAATAAGATCGGCACTGATGTTTCAGAGCTACTACCTTGAAGGAAAGTCCCATTAATCCATCAACTTTGTTCCATCCATCTCTTTCCATAGAGGTTTTGAAGTTACTATAAGCAATGGTGTAACGACAAATTAAATAAAATAACAAATTAGGATCGGGGAAAAGAAGACTGCTGGTTGGTTTAGCGTAACTCGCTATGACTAAGGTTCAAATTGGATCCTAAGGTTCAGGCCAACTAGGGCAAAAATTTAAAAGTGAGGTAAAAGAAATAAACCGTTCTCACAACAGGAAGTAAAACAAAATGCCGGTTTCTCAGAAGAGACCATTTCTTTCCCCCCAGGCACTAAATTTTTAAAGCAATTTCTCACTGGAGATTTACTTCTGAGCAGTGAGTGAGGGAAGGATCAATATTTTCAACAAGATTTTTGCCAAAAGGTTATTTATGTAGTGAGTAAAATATGATGTAAGTTCAGGATATGCAGTAAGGTTACCTTCTTTTTCATGTTATTTATATATACTTTTTATATATATATATATTCCAGTAAAGGCACATCTTCACACAGCCTCTTAGCTAAGCTACCTTACATCACTTGACACAGTGGTGCCAAAGCAAAGTTATAATCTCTAACAAGTACCAAGAATGCAGGTACAGAGTTGCTGCTTGAGGGGAGATTTATGTTCTTTGGAAACGAGAGGAGCAGTTGGTAAGGTTGACATTCTATTTATGAAATTTGAGAAGTCTAACCGGTAATATTCTCTGCATAGAAGTCATCCAGCCCTACAACCATGTAAACAACAGACAACAACACCAACAACAGCCTGGATTTACCGGAGAGCTACCGGGCAGGCACTGGATATGTGTTCTCTTCGTCCACTCTAAGAACTCTGTGCTCTGTGGCCCCGTTTCCCACCTGAGGAAATGGACTTGCAGGGGTTAGGTAAATTAGCCACCCTCACATAACCAGCAAGTGGCAGAAACAGGATTAACACCCAGGTTTATCTGATGCTGAAGCATGTGAGCCCTCCAGAGTACTGGTCTCCACAGCCTAGTGATAGAGAAAGGAAAGACAAGAGTGGGACCATGCAAGACGTCCTGGCCTGAGAATCAAGACATCCAAGCTCCTTGCTAACTTGGGCAAAGCAGTGATATTTCTGGCCTTCAGTTTCCTTCCGCATGAAGTAAGGAGTTCAGCTGTGTGACTCCTGGGTCCCACTCCTGGTTTAAGTCTGTGGCTACTCTTCTGAAAGGAGCAAAGTTAGTAGAAATCACCTCTACTTTAAACACAAATGTTTTTGCCATTGAACTTTACAATGCTTCTACCCCAAAGATGAAGATGACACAGGAAATCAAGAGCTGCAATTGTCTTCACAAGTGTGTTATTGCCCAGGGGGTGTATTAGCCCCAGAACTCACATTAAAAACTGTTGTTTGTGTGATGATTCTCTGCCAAGAATTCTAGTAAGAGCCTTAAGTATATCAGCTAAGTTTAACATTCAGTAACTTATGAAGTAGAGAGTATGATTAACCTCATTTTTGTGAATAGGAGAACTGAGGCACAGAGACTGAGTAACCTACCTGAAGTTACACAGGTGGCAAACAGAGGAACCGGGATTTGAACATAGGCAGTTCATGCTAGAGACTCTGGAGCCCAAGCAGTTTCCTCAAGAGTCTAGAGTCCATGTTATTAGCTAGTACATTAAGTTCCCTCCAAAAATTATGTTACAATAACTTGTATTAATTCATAGAAATGAATATACTAACTAAAATTCGGAAGTTATTTCTGAAGGAAATAACTGAATGAACTATTATTCCAATTCCATATTGCCATAGAGTTCTCATAGCTTTCTGTGTGTGATTCAAAATAGTTACATTTTGGAATTAAGCCCACTGAAGGCCTGGCCTTCTCTGTCTTGCACAGTGCCTGCAAAATCACTCTATGAATCTTTGTTGGATGAATTAATGCATTAAAGACAAAGAACTTTTCCTCCTTGGTATATGTATATATGCTTGCACTTGAGTATTTCATTTGAATATGTAAAAGTGAAAATAAAAACTCACTCTAATTAGAGTAGGCATATTTGAGGTTACAATAACTTCTCATTTCAAATAATATAATGCAAACGTTGTATCAAACACATCGATTATCTTCAACAATTTCAGGTGAATTTTTGAAGCACATTTTTCCTCAAATCTGTAGGTAAGGAGGGCCTAACTCTTCCTTAATTTAAACTATTATCTATCCAGTGCTGTAATAATTATATAATTTTTCCCCCTTAGAGCCCTTTACTGACAACTCTTCAACCAAAGGGCCACTTTACCAGTGTTCCTCAAAAGCACCAGAGAACTTTTTAGATGCGAATGCAACATAACACCCACTAACATCAGAATCCACGGGTCAAACTCCTTTTTCAGAGCATGCACCCTATTAAACATGCAGATTTAATTTTTTCCTTGATAACCCCTAGGGATATCAAAGGTTTATGACTTTTTTGGGGGGGAGGGGTGGCTTTTAAATACACAATGTACTCATGACAGCAAATCAAACCTGTTAGTGGCATCAGAACGTAGAATTGATGCCGGGAACAGGACCACTGCAAATTTTATTAAAATTGCAATCACTGAGAGCACAGCACACATTGGGGTTTTAAATACCTCTCTCTGTGGCATTTGTCATATTAAGAGCTGCAGCATAAACAAAGGAAAAAGCAAATCAAATGTGTAAACATTACATGATCGCTTCCACTTTTCTAAATGCAATAAGAAAATGTAATCTCGGGAAAGAAGGCAGCCAGAAGTCTAATAATTTTTTAAATCAGTCACGCTCCCTTATAGTATATTTACTGACATTGGTATATATATATATATAAGTTCAGTCTTTTGGAATTCTACTTATTATCTTATGTACTGCATGTGTCCGCAAAAATTCTTCAAAAACTATGCCTTCGATAGAGCTGGTCAGCCCTCAGAGCATGCGGTGAAGCCTTTTTGACTACTGAGCAATATGCTAACTGAATTCAAGAATTCTGACAAGCAACACACATTCATGCCTTGAAGCCACTTAAATCTGCGAAATGGCTGGCCTTCCATCCTCACTCCCCATGCCTCTCCCAAGTGCTGAGGCAAGGCCCTGCTTTGGGAATCCCTGGCAAGTGAGAAGGCGTTTCAGCCTTAAGGAAAGCCTACAATAACCGTTCGCCTAGGAGAGCTATGTTCTTGTTCTTGGTCCACTTCTAGGGCTCTCAGCTCTTCACTGGCGTTAAGCCACCCCTTCCCGTGGGTGTTCCTGACTGAGAAGCCTCCCTTGGTTCCAGCTTCACCTTTGCCCAATCTTTTCCTTAATGGCTTAAAGCTCGAAGGGTAAACAAGGTAATAATAGAAAATGCAATCAACAGGATCTCAATTCATCGCCACCACCATCTATTTTAACTTGGATGTCAAGTATCCTACATGCGACCAGGATTTGTCTGAATGTGCTAAGATCCACACTCAGCTCCAAGAAATAAAAAAATAAATCCATAATAGGTAAGTCAAAGAATATAAGGGAGATATGATGGAATTAGATATTTGTAAACCTTTGAATGGGTCTTCTCCATTGATTAAAAACACTCATAGCAAGGATCTCTCCAGGTATAAACAGAAAAAGAGTTGCATCGTCATGGTGTTTATTAAATACATTGTTTTCAGGGAGAAGACCCCTCTAGTCAGAAACAGAAAGGCAAAATCAGAATCTTGCACTTCAGGGGGCATCCAAAGCCTCCACGATGGAAGTCTGTCCTTGCCAACTCCAGCCCTACCACTCAGATCACCACAGTCCATCGCCACAATGCTCTGTCATGGGGCATCTGTCTTCCTGGTCTTTACAGTACTTAGGAGAAAATTGTTTCAGTTGAGAGACGTGAGAGCAACAGTATAGGTCGATCATTCTTAGGATACACACCATACCTAACAGAGAACACGAGACAGATCGGACAGACAGATGAGACTGTCTCTTGGTTTAGAAGAGAATTGCATGGGGCACTGAAAAGCCATATTGTCTCTGTTTTCAACCTAACAGAACTAATGTGCAGCAAATATAAAAGTTGGAGTGGGGAGGCTACATGGAATTATGCTACTGAACATGACGCTTTTCTCTCTGAGGACGGTTAAAAGATATTATCTCAGGCAGAAGTATTTCTAGTAAAAGACAAGGAAATCTTTATGAGCCTGTAGAATTGATTTATCTTTTTTTATCATTCTATATTCATCCTCATGTTTGTAGAAAGCTAAGGAATGATCTTAGCTAGAGGAAGAAGCCACAAACCAGGTGTGACTGCCTTTTTGAACAATAAGACAAATCTCAATTCAAATCTTAATTTCAGAGATATTAAAACGTACAACGAAGAAGCAAATAATTAGCCAATGGGGGCTGTCAGAAACCAATGCCTCAAGATGCTTCCAAGATGTGGTAAAATACTTTTTAAAATAAGCATCTTAGAATCTATAAAGTACAGAGATTTCTCAGGCCCTTGTCACACATAGGAATGGCTATGAAGCCATTCCTAAGGCCCATTGTCACAAAGATACCTGAGACAAAGGACAAGCCTCCACAGTGGTGAGACTGACAACTCTTTTCTGTGTCCCAGGTGACTGTGGAATTTGGGAAACCACACAGTGCTTTCCTTTCCTGTGGGAACTTACTTTGATGTTGCTTTATGAGTCAATAACACCCCATCAAGTATAGAAAATGTTCATTGAGAAATCAGAACTCCAGTTGAATTTGTGTCGGATCCTCCAAGCCACAATGGAACCGTAAATTCCAGGTGTCTGCCCATAAGTAAGGAAGGAGAGCCAAGAGGGAGAGACTCCCCCAGCAGCTGTGCATCTCTGAGCCCTTTACTTCCCACTCCACTGTCCAGCTCCCTGACTTCCACGCAGTCCCCGAACTAACTGTCTTCATGGATAAATCCCTTCCCTAAGGAAATGGCATGTCCCATGTTCCGTGCACCAGGACTCCACACTCAACCTTGGTTCTTCAGCCGACGGCCAAGGGTTCTGAATACTGAATCAACATAGGGATCAATTACCTTTGATAAAGTTTTTCCCATCCCTGAGTTTGTTCCAGAGAGGAGTGGAGCAACCAACTGCAAAAACAGTCTATCAAACCAACGAACCGAAAGGCCGATGTCGCTCTATCAAAATAGTATAATATTTGAATTCCAAAATAATTTTTCCAAAGCATAAATACAGGTATTAATTCTCCCTAATGATAAAGGTCTCTTTTAAAGTTTTTCAAAACGTATAAAACTATATAAAATCTGAGTATATAGATAAAAGTTCACCCCCATGTAATTCTGTATGCAGAGATGATTTAATCATTTGTTATATATACTCTAATGTATAATATATAACGTATTGTTTTTAACTACTTTTCACTTATGAATATATTAATATTTCCAATGAATTAATATTTCTAAAGAAATAGAACAGTATCTCGCAGAACCAGTTCATGAGTGTATTGCTCTAGTATTTAAACTCCTGTTCATTCCTGACCTCTGAAGATTTACATTTTATTCTTGTGAGTTATACAGCCAACCCAGCATTTCTGGGCATTTATAGTCGGAAGATTTTCATGTTATCTTCTCAGTCAAACTGTTGGGGCTAGAAATGTTTAATCTGAGGTGTGTGTCACTTGGTACCTAATGATGCCATGGTTCGTCGCTTTGACAATTCTCTTGCAATTTCCTCAGATCCTTTGTCCTATTTTCTTTCCTTCCTGGCAATACTACAGCACTTGAGTTTTGCCTTTGGATTTGGCTTTCTACTTGTTTTTGACGTATACCTGTATTAATGAGCAAAGCTGGTGGCGGGGGACCTGCAACTAGACAAAAAAACCCCAACAACAACGGCAAAAAAACCCAGGACCACTCCGTAGTCACATCCCATTCTCTACTTAATGTGGCCCAGGAATCCTGGCTTCCCTTGTGAGTCATCTGTCCCTTTCCCCACAGCTATTTTAAAACCTCCTGCTCTCGTCATCCCTCTGCCCCCCTCTGCAGAAGTATTTTCAGAAGATAACCTTACTTCCTACTTCCTAGAGGACATGGAGACCATCAGAACAGAGTGTTCTCAAATTCTGCCCACCAAAAGCGTTAACTCACTTATACTGGAATACACCCCTTTCTCCTTTCTTCCTATTACAGGGAAGGAAGCTTCCCCTTCCTAAATAAGGTGATCATATAATTTGCCATTGAAGCCTAGATATTTTTGAAAGTAAAAGAGGGACTCTATTAATAATTATACCAGGACAACAGGTGTAAGCTAGAACATCCTGGGAAAACTGGGACATGTGGTCACCCTCTGTATAAAGTTTGTCACATCACTTGTCCCCTAAATACACCCCTTTTGCCTTCACAAGTGCCACCCATATTCCCTCGAATATTCCCTTTCTTTCTCTTGTATGTTCAAGTTGTCCTTCTCTCTGGGCTCCATCTCATCAATATTTTAACATTTTTTTATCTTTCAACAAGAGAAATCTTGCAAAATACCACTACCTATATGCCATATACACCACCAGCTACTGATCACTCTTTTGAGCCCTGCCCTGTGCTCTGCCAAATTTGCTTATACCCAATTGTCTCTCCTCTTTTCATTTGCTCCTCTCCATTATTTACAGAATTCTAACTTCTTCCCTAATCCCCATTCTGACACTATTCTTGACGACGTCCCACATGATTACCTTGTTCTTTAATGGAACAGACAGTATTTGACATTACTTAATTTCTCAGACACCTCTATCTATGCAAGCTTGGGTTACTTTTTCTCTCTGTTCCTCAGTTTCCTAAAATAGCACAATGCTAAACCTTTCTCAGGCTGCTAGTGCTGCTGAAATAAAATACCCATGTAAGGCATTTAGCATTTTAAAAGGTTAGACACCCCATCGCTTATTCGTCTAGAAAAACATCTGTGTTTGACCATACTTGAGTTAGATGGTTTCATCAGTAATTTTGCATGTCACTGTCTGAACCTTGTAAGGTAAGACAGAAGGATAGAATATCTTTGTGTTGCCAGTCCAGTGACCCAGCAGCCCAAGGATGGCAGTCTAGAAAGGGAACTCTGCTTCTGTGCTGAAGGGTGTTTCTTTTATGTTTGTCATGGTACCCGAGATTTAGCGAACACAGTGTACCAAATCTGTGTCCTGGTACACTTATCCTCATTAGAAACCAGCAATGGCAAACAAAGCGCTATCTTTCCTCGGCATGCTCACTTGCAATAGGTGTTATCCCAGAATCAAACGGCACTCATGGAGTTCTCATCCTAATTTGCTCAAACTAATGTTCAGAGTTACTGACACAATACATTACTAATGCTCATCCCGCCCTGACTTACCATGGCCCTGATTCGTCATCAGCCCTCCCCACGTCCACTTAACAGCTATTTGCAGGCGCTTGGCGGATTCTTCCAGTGGCTTCTCAGTTGCTTTTTCACCTGTTCTGAGTCGTTGGCTGAATTGGCCCTTCCTTTAAATAGGTCATGTTGCATTATGTCTTGTGGAAATGCCTCCACTATGTCTTTAAGTGGGAGGCAACCCTTCGGAGCTTCAAGAACCCAAACAGATTCAGATTTTCTGTAATTTTTATGTTCTAATAGTAATAATTATAGTTAATGCCATTAAAGTGCTTATTATTATATCAGCAACTATGCTAAGCATGTCACAAATTTTCATGTATCTTGGCTATTTGAATAGAGAGTAGGGTGGAGTAGAAATGGACATGTGAGATAAAATCATCTTACCTACTGCTAGAGTAACTTTAAGTAATATGATCAACTCTTGCCTTGGCTGGTATGGCTCAGTTGGTTGGAGCATTGTCTCATAAATTAAAGGGTTGTGGATTTGATTCCTGGTCAGAGCACATGCCTAGGTTGTGGGTTCAGTCCCTGGTCCAGGGGCGTGAGAGAGGCAACCGATCTATGTTTTTCTCTCACATCAATGTTTCTCTCCCTCTCTATCCCTCCCGCCTTCTCCATTCTCTAAAATCAATAAGCCTGTCCTCAAGTGAGGATAAAATAAATAAATGATATGATCAACTCCCAATACTAGCAAGTTAATTAAAACCTCTAGCATATATTAACTGTCAAAGCAATGAGCATGACCCTTTAAATGTTAGGAAGGAGAGCGTACTCAGTTTTACGGATAGGTATGATAAAAAATCAAACGGCAAGGCAAGGCCAAGCTGTGTAATTGGACGTCAATAATTGAGATTTTTGGTAGGCCAAAGCTAAAGAGAATCATCTCACTATTTACAAAGACGGTGACCTAAAAAATCAGTATCATATATTACAAGCTCATATATTGAAGAGGAAAATCTTTTTTACCATTGTATACAAATGGACAACATTAATTCTGTATCATTCCACATATAGTTCAAGGAAACACTCAATCCAGGCAGATATTCAACGTGTCAAAGTGTTCAGCTGTGTGTGTTAGTATGTTTATTTTTTACTGAATAAGTACCACCACTGGCTGTTGCATACTGAGCTTTATATGGCATTGATAATTTAGAAGATGTTAAATTATAGCAACTAGGCTGAAAATACACGTTTTCAATATCTGATAGCCACTATTCGCACCATGTTTGTTTTCATGAGGTGTTAATGGAAATTTTATGAGCAGTTGACAAATGACATAATAAAAATGTTACCTGAACTAAAAGTAAATGTGGGAAATGAGATCATTAGAGCTGTGAGAAGAAGATCTAGCTGGAAAATAAAAATAACCTAAAAGGAGCTAATAAATAGCAAACTGTATGATTGAGAAGGATGAGATGCTGGAGAAGATAACTTTTGGCTTAAGAGCAGGATGCAATCACAAACTAAGCTATGGGGAACCCTAGCAGTCTTCCCCAATTGAACTAGGACATAATTAAGCCAAGCATATGATAATCCAATCACTTATCAATCAGATAAGAGAAAAGCAGAACATAGGGGACAATTCTTACAGTCAGCACATACCAAGTGTTCACAAGGGCCAGATGTGCTAAATACTGTCAACACCTCACTGAATACCCACGACAAACCCTGCTGTACAGATGAGGAAACTGGGAACCAGAGAGGTTAATTCTACAGTTTATGACAGGCAGAGCTGGGAAGAGTTTTGTATGCAGCTTACTCACCTAGCACAAGTGTGCTGGTAGTTTCTATTTTTATGCAAACTGTGATGTAATTTCAGGACAGGAAGGATCCCATGACCAAGTGAATAAAACAGCTAGCCCCACCTGGGTTCTGATTTCTCAGTGAAGAACTTTCACAAGCAGTTGTTGAATTACTTGACTATAAAAGAACATTTTAAAAAGTGAAAAAAATATATTTTGACTGTGTAACTCATAGAAGCAGGACTGTTTGAGGTTATGCATTCTGAGTCAGTATTTTATTTTTCTCAGCCCTTTGTGATGGAATACGGTTTGAAAGAAAACATTATTTCCTTTCTTTTGATATCATTTTAAAAGTCATGTCTACATACTGCAAAAGGTCAAATGATGTCTTCAAATTTATAAACAAGGGAGGCTTGTCCATGCCAGTCATATGTTCTAAAGCGGTGTCCTATTGTTTCAGTATCATAGCGAATTTAATCTGCTTTGGTCAAAATTACCGGTGATTGTAGGTAATAGATGAAACATGACCTATTACACCAGTGCAATTTTCTTTCTCTTTTCCATTACTCCTTTCAGAGTCTTGGCCTTAGAGTCTAATATCTGGAACAGTTGAGGGAACTGGACTGCCTGCCTCTCCGCTTTTGCCAGCTACAGCGCAGCCTTCAGGGAGAACGGGAGCCCTCCGAGAGCACTCAGGGGAAGGAACGCAGCTCCTTACCCTCCACTTCCAGCTTCACCAATTTGGAATAGGCCGTCCCGAGGCTGTTTTTGGCCACACACCGATAATGTCCTGCATCCTCCTTTTGCACATTATGAATCCTTAAACTCCCAGATTCAAGAACTGCAATGCGGGGATTTTCCTGCCAGGGATAGGGACATGAATTTTAAAAGGTCCGTGGCTCTATCAAGGACACATTTGCTACATTTCATCAAGCTATTGTCATCCCCGATGTCATCAAAGATATCATTTGAACATTTATTTGGGACTCATCATGTATACCATATGATATTATATAAGAGAGTACAAGGTTACCTAAATTAATTTTGATATTAATCCCATAAGATTAATTTATTTTTATCTTCTTTCAGCACATGAGAACATGAAAGCTTATTTGACTTTCTAAAAGTCACATCCAAGTCTGTTTGATTAAAAGCGTTGCTTTTCATCGCCATATTTACTGCACACCCTATGTACTGTGCTTTGGGAAATAAATGTCCTCTGAAAAAATGGCGAGTTCTACACATAATATAAAATTGGTTTTTGAAGTTAAAATATCACATTTATCTTCTCTTCTGGAACTCTAAATTCATTAACATACATAGAGCCACCCCTTGCTTTTATTGTTGGAAATACATCAATGTCTATAACAAAAGGAAAGCCAGAAAATTATAGAGATTACCACAAAATATTTGACATTATGTGCTTTAGTTTAAATGAAACAAAGGTAATTGATTCTATATCATATTTCAATTATTTGACATATATCATTACCTATTTATTTCCCATGGAATATTGGATTATGTAGGTATACGGTAAAAAGTCAGTATGAAATAAGCATGTCAATAATTGTTTTGACTAATCTTAGTGATCGGGATATTTGTCAAGATGTTGCTTATTCACCAGCCTTGAATCTTATTCACCAGCCTTGAATGCTCTAACTTTGTTCCAGAGGGTTTGCATTCATTTCCTTCCCAATCTCATTTTTCTCTCTCCTCCCAGAAACTGTCAGGTCTAAAGCTTGGATTTTAGTTCCAACGTTTTCATTTCCTAAGTCTCTAAGATTCAGTGTTGAAAAATAAATGTTCAACCAACCAACCAACCAACCAACAAACCCACCAACAAAAAAGCCTCTAGCTTTGCTTTTACTTTGCCTGCTTTTTCTTCCCTAACTCTGTTGGTTCCCATCTTGTTTTTCTCCCTAGCCGGCCCCAACTAGAACTCCTTAAAATTTACATGTGGGGATCAGGCATATTTCAGTTTGGTTAAAATTTCGTGTATGGGAAAAAATCTTATAATCAAAGTTCGTGTGTGTAACTGAGTTTGCAATGGGTTTTTCTATCTGAAAATATGTTGTATAGATGTTTTCACATAATAGTCACTTACCCTGAGAGTGCTGTCTCCCTTAATCCATGACACGGACGGTTTGGGATTGCCCATCGTGGTACATGGTAGGACTGCCTTTAGTCCTTCTATTATTTTTACATTTATGGGAGGACGGGTTATTTTAGGTTCTAAAGGGAAGTAAAAATTCAAAATTAAAAAGGCAATGTGGCTTATTAAACTATAGAGTTTCTAACTTTCTATTTAATTCTAAATATCTGCTTTAAGAATAATTTTAGGCATATTAGGTTATAAAATTCAGCAAGTGCTAGAGCAGGCTTTTAGTGGATAACAAACAGAAGTAATTTCTAAAAGTTTAGGTTATCTCTTTTATCAATAACTTGAAAAACACAAATGTATGAAACATATTAGGAACCTCAAGTTATCACAAATTCTTCACTTTAAAAGACAGTTAATAAGAAGTTGATTAAAACAAGCTGTCATCATAACAACTTAACATAATTTATAGAAACAGATGTGAAAACATGTGAGAAAATGTTTTAAGCTTATATTTTTACACAATTCTAAGCTATGACCTACTTTCCCTTTAGTTTCCATCTTCCTTTGACTATTAAATTTGATGACTAAAAAAACATTAGGTACATTTATTCTCTAGAAAGTAAGCCAGATATTATTATATTAGTAACCAAAGAAGTTCTGTCATACAATTTATGGTTAATATACTCTGCAAAACAAACTTGGGTAATTTATCATTTTATGATACATTCTTAAATTAATTCTTTCAGAAGAAATAGTTTATGTCAGCTAACTTTTATTCTCCAAGCATTCAGAGGAAGAAGTTATTAAATCTAATATAGAAAAATTGACAAGTTCAGGATGCCAGTTATTTTACTACTTGGAACATTCATAAATATTTCACTATGAAACATTCATAGTGAAAACTAAATTTATTTCCTTATAACCTTATGTTACAGATACAAAACAGATGACTGAGAAATAGATGCATTTTATTTCTTTCAGGTCATTTGCCATAATCAATTTGTTACTTTGACACAAGAAAGCATGAAATAAGAATTTTTTTTCTTCTATTTCAATTGTGTATTTATATGTATGTGTTGGGGAATATAAATCTTTACTGGTTATAAATCTTTAAGAACATAGACTATCAAGGTAGATATGCAGAAATTGTAAGGAGAAAATGGAATCATGAAAAATTGAAAAAGGAGATTTAATATTTATTAAGAATGAGATAGAATGAAGAGGAAGAGAAATGAAAAAAAAAGTGCCTCATTTAAAAAAAAGCAAAAAACCTTTGGTCTTTAGATCAAAAAGTCCCACCTAAAACTAAGTATGAATAATAAAAGAAAAACATCTAATATATTCTTGTGAATATGAGAAACTCTAGAAATAAAGAGAAAATTTCAAAAAATTTTAAGGAAGATAAACATCAGATTTACCTGTAAAGAAATAAGAAAAAGATTTCTCATCTGCAAGAATGTCATATGAAAATGAATAATTGGAAAAAGCCTTTTAAAATTCTAATTCTATGCCTAAATTATTACCTAAGAGTGAGGGCAAAGACTTTCAGCCATGCAAAGATTCATAATCTCACATAATTTCACAAAGATTTATATATCTCACAAGCTCACAATGAAAAGAAGCAGCTAATGGTTTTCTCCAACAAAACAAAGACAACAGAATAGAAAGATAAAAGATAAAAATAAATAATGATGAGAATCAACAACGGTAACAAAAAGGGCCTCTGGTGGAACTGGACTTCCCTAAATTTTATGGTGCCAATACGCATGTCGATGTGATTTTTTTTCCCATCAGTAACATGGTGTCAGGTAGGAGAAGATAAAGATTATATTATTACAAGCTTAAGAGCTGACAAGCAACAGTACAGCACCTCATGAGCTCTGAGGATTCTGGTAAGGGAATGCCTGATGGCACGACAGCAGGTTGGAGGGTGAACTAAGTGTAAGAGGAATGAAGTCCCGTTTGTTGGTCAATGGAAGGGGCGACAGAGAGGAGTCAAGGGCAGGGGAACGTGATGATATGCGTGAGCGTGCGTAGTGGGAGTAAGGAAGTGGGAGAGGCAGACTCTGCTCTTCGCTGAGAAAGAGGCAGGTGGAATTTGTGCCTTCTATGCGGAGGCGTATCATCAGTTGAGTCTGGGAAACCGCTTCTCTCATCAAGCAGAGCTGGAATCAGAAGGGTTCATTTTCAGGGTATGACATGTTAGAGTCTAAGATTTCAAATACAGTTCATTTTCTGGGCGTGACAGGTCATTGACTGGGCAGGCTGATAAAGAGTTAAGGCAAACATCGCTGGACTTGGAGAGGTCAAGGGAGTGTGTAAGGATGAAGGCTACAGGTTCTGCTTCGTGACTGTTAAAACCCCCAAGGATGGCAGCAAGAGTCGGGTGGGTAGAAAGATACTAAGTCTGGAATCAAAGGCTTTAATAAATACAGGGAGCGCCTAGAAGCGGGTAGATGACTTGATGAGTAGAGTTGGTCGGATGGCCCAGATCCTCACAAGAGGAAAGATTTTGCACAATATGGTGGCTTAGACAAGGGCTAGCAGATTAGCTGGGAACACTTGCTCGCCTTGCGGACATGAAGTGGGGAAAAAGTAAACAGCCTCCATTTAAGCAGAATAGTCGCCCAAGAAAATCAAGCTCGAAATAAGGCAAAGGAGTAGAAGAAATGTTTATTATGCAACTACAGATAAAAAAAGAAAAGGGGCGTGTATTTTGTTGTAATGGAACTGTTCTAAAGGAACAAAGTCAGAAATTAAGAGAGAGGTTTCTCAGTGAAATAAGTCTGGGTGGGACAAGTAAAGAGCTTTGTGAAAGCAAGAAAATGGAGATTACGGGAACTAAGAGCCTTGTCTTCAGGGTGCAGGTGATGGCAGGAGTAAGAGGTGTGGAATGAGCTGCCTCAAGGTTGTATTTTGACCTTGAATTTGTCTAGCTTCTGAACCTCCAGGGCTGTGGGAAGTGCTGTTTACTGCCTGCTCCCAAATGTGGCAAGTCAACTTAAAAAGCGGTAGAGGGTTGTCTTTCTCACTCACTCATCTTCACTTGCAGAGCCCCACAGCTCTCGGCAGCGCCCCCCACGCCATTGTCGGCTATGCAGCAGTAAATGCCGTCATCACTGTCTTCCACGCTCAGGATGGTGAGCAGCTGCCCGTTCTCCCGAATGCTGTACCGGGTGTCGAAGAGCCTGCAGGGCACAGGGGGCAATGCCAGGTTAGGGCCTCATGTGCGAAGTTTCAGCTGTGGTGGACCGATCAGACGGACGACTTGTCAGTGAGGAAGTAGATTAGTGGTAAGAGAAAACGAATGAATTCTGAATAGTAGAATAACCTTCTTTAGTCATATGAAGCTAACATTGTGTTTCTAATCTTTGCTAGGCTCCAATAATCAAAGCACCACTGAGTCCTTTAAAAATGCCTTCAACAGGAATGTCTACTGATAAGACCAAATGTAAAGTTTATTTTACTCGGGGAAGTATATTATTACCAAGACACAGAGTTGCCTTCCCACAGTTACTGGGAAATAGCAGCTGGATAATGAACACATGCACATCAGTGTAACTAGCAGAAGGGGTTAAATATTTATAAATGTAACTAACAATTAACTGCATATTTATTCACTCATTAAACAAATATTTAGCGAAACCCTAACAAGTGTCAGTGTAGTCCTAGTTCTTTGGGATACATAAGGGAGCAAATAGCCCTCACTTCCCATGTCAATTAAATCACTGTTTCGCTCTGAGCAATTCCCTTAACCTCACTCAAGTTCAGACCTTACATTTATAAAATGAGGACATTTGCATTTTATATGTTATAGAAGGTGAACTTCGATACTGCCAAGAGCTGTGGTTGCTTTAATGTCAAGATAAATCGCAAGGCAGCATTGGCATTCTTACCAAAAAAAAAAAAAGGCAGAATACTTACTTAATGAGAATTTTATTTCTAGTCCAGGAAATTTCAGGCTGGGGGTAGGATTCCACCGCACACATGAAAGTAGCCACTTCTTCCACCAAGGCGTCCACTGTCTCAAGCGGAGTGGTGATGACAGGAGCTGACAGGAGAGGAGAAGGCAGATGAGAGCTGTTCACTGGTCCTCTGTGAGCAGGCAGAGGCCACCACATGCCTGAATGAGAATTACAGTCCCGCATAGCCCAAATTTGCCAAAAGGAAGAAAGATCTTTGTAGAGAATTTTGTTTCTACTTCCAAACTAGGCATTTGAGAATCAAAAAAGAAAGTTCTGAGAATAGTAGTAGGACTTAGAATTTATTATATGTGAGTAGGGACAGGTCCAGGTTTTGGAAAGCCCAAAGATCTATAATTTGGGTATCCTCTTGAAGGACAAATCTATAAAATTATGAATATAAAATGTCTGTGGCCACCCCAACACCAGTCAACTTGAAGGGAAATGTGACTGAAGGGAAGCAAGAGTGGGAAGAGATGGTATTCTTAACAGTTGTTTAAAAACAATTTTCCCCACATTTTATTAAAAAATTATATGTTTAGTTCTGGCTGGTATGGCTCAGTGTATTGAGTGCCAACCTGTGAACCAAAGGGTCACTGGTTCGGTTCCCAGTCAGAGCACATGCCCGGGTTGAGGGCCAGGTCCCCAGCAGGGGGCATGCAAGAGGCAACCACACATTGATGTCTCTCCCTCTTTCTCCTTCCCTCCCTCCTCTCTAAAAATAAATAGGTAAAATCTTTAAAAACATATATATATTTATATGAACACATTTCTAGGGTCTTAGGAGGAGCTCCTGCAAATAAGAGACTTTGAAGTTTAAGCTTTATCAGATTTATAAAGAATTCACAACTGTACATGAGGAGATTAGAAAAAGACTCCATGATAAAAAGATAAATGACCCAAGTAAAAATGGGCAAAGGATCTTAATAGACTTTTTTTCAAATAATGTGTACAAATGGACAACAAAAACATGAAAAGATGCTCAACTTCATTAGCCATTAAGGAAATGCAAATCAAAACCACAATAAAATACCATGTCACACCAAATAGAATGGCCATAACCAAAAAGAAAAGAAACAACAAATGCTGGTGAGGAAATGGAGGAATGAGAACATTGGTGCATTGCCAGTGGGAGTGTAAAATGGTGCAACCACTGTGAAAAATAATGTGGTGGTTTCTCCAAACATTAAAGATATAATTATTATATGATCCGGTAATTCCACTTCTGGGTATATACCTAAAAGAACTGAAAGCAGAGGCTCAAGTAGATTTTTGTACACCCATTTTAATAACGGCAGTACACACAATAACCAAAATGTGGAAGCAATCCAAGTGTCTGCTAACAAATGAACAGATAGGGATAAAATGTAGTTTATCCTTACAATGAAATACTATTTGATAATAAAAATAAATAAGGTATGATACATGTGACAACATACACAAACCTTGGAAGCAATAAACTAAGGGCAAAAAGCCAGTCATAAAGACAACATACTGTACAATTCCATATCTATGAAATGTCCAGAGTAGACAAATCTATAGAGACAGAAAGTATATTACTGATTGGCTAGGACTGAGGGGGAAGATGGAAGGATTAGGGGGCAATGACTAGAAGCAGAAAGATGTGATGTGTAAAGCATACCTTTGTCTTGCAAGTACCAACAATCTAGATGACCATGTAGGGTAGATACATAAAATGATCAGTTATAATAATCAGTTTTGCCTGCCATCCTGATATATCTATTAATACTGCCCCTTTTGCTCCAAAAATACCTGAGTTTGGTCAATAAACTATATGGCCATTTTAGATAAAACACAAGGTACATATGAAAGCCAAGTAAGCAGCATGGACAATATTTTAGATGTGGCGTAGTTGGTGACAGCCTCGTGAAACACCAAGAACTGGCACAGTGGCCGTGAAAGATACACCTACTATCTAAATGACTTTTTTTTTTCAGTAAACTCCAAGGCAAACTCATTGGCTGATAGTGAAAGAAAATGGAAAATGGTAGTTGGGTGTCTTTCACTTAGCTCATATTCCCCTTATTAATGTTATTCTTTTCTTAAAATGTTTTTAAAGCACCATCTCCTCCCAATTTCCCTGACTTGTTAGAGCCAACTGCCCTTTTTCTTAACCTTAGTTCATCCTGTATAGTCACTCTTAGAGTACCTGTCACACAGGCACTATTAATATGATCTGTTTATGTTTCATTCCACACTCAATTATAAAAACCTTGAGCTTTAATGTCTTGAGCTTTTTCTACTCCCAGGGTTAGCACATTTACTGATGTATTATTTAAACGAGCCAGACTATATTTCTGAGGCCTTTATAAAATGCATATATTTTTTTAAAAGGTTGAAGGAGATTAGCCGAAGTGAGAAAGCAGAATTTTTAGGTAAAATGACATACCTAGGTACCAAAGCCACCCTTTTCCAATTTTCCACTGAAATAACCATCCAAACAGACAAAGAAATAAAGAAATGAAAGGTATTAAGGAAAGATATTAAGAGACGTAAGATCTAGATCGATAGGCACTTCTAATGGAAGTTTCAGAAAAATAAAACAGAGGGAATGGCCTAGAAGGGACACATAACTGATCATTTTTCAAAATTAAAAAAGAAGCATGAATATTCAGGTTGGAAGTTATGCCAAGTGCCAAGTCAGACAAAGAAAAATAAATCTGTCCCGAGATACACTGGATTCAATCTATAAAAATTAAAGAAACAAAATCTTAAAACCTTACTAGAAAGAAAAATCAATTACTTTAACAGAAGTGCCAATTAGGGTGACGTGAGATTAATCAGCAACAATTGATGTCAAAATGCAATGGACTAATACCTTTAAAGGGATGAGATAACATAACTCTTAGCCTGGAATTTTATAACCAGCTTAGATAATAGTTTTTAAAATGAAGACAAAAAATAAAGATGCAGACAAATACTGAAATTGGTTACCACTCATAGCCTTCTGCGAAACTGTTCGTGAAGCCTATGGCCTCAGTGAGAAACAATTTGCACCCAAAAGAAAGGGACGAGAGCTGACAGTAGTAAGCATAGATGGCAGTAAAATGATCACAGTTTTAACTCACTGTGGAATATTTGGAAAACAAGCCACTAATTTTTGTGTTTAAAAAAGAATGAAGCTAAAATTATAGATAAACATTTATAAGATCAAAGTTCAGGGGAGAAGTTCAGTGGATAGTTAAAGCTAAGCTCTTTACCATAAACAGGAAGATGACAGGAGTACTTAATAACTACAAACACGGGGGGAAAAGATGTATGGCTAAATGCATGTGTTAAAATTTTTTAGTGTTTTGTTTATTTCCTTCTTTTAGACTTCACATGTAACTGGAATGATATGGTCTCTAAAAAACAAAATAAATGAAGAAACAAATTGTTAGATACAGTGAAGGTACTGATGGAAGCCAGAAGGGAGGGGCAGGCGGGGTGGTCAAAAATGATAAAAAGAATAAAGAAGTATAGATTGCCAGTTATTAAAATAGTCTCAGGGACATAAAGTACAGCACAGGGAATATAGTACAAAAATTTATTAATGGTTACACTAAAAATATAGATTAAAGGGCAAACTTTCAGAGCAGGAGGAGGAAAAAAAGGGACTTTAACTGTATCAATCAAAAGAAGGGGGAGGAGGAAGAAGAGGAAGAAGAGGTGGAGGAAGAGGAAGAGAAGGAAGGAGGAGGATGACGAGAGAGAGAGAGAGAGAGAGAGAGGGAGAGAGAGAATGCCAGGGTAAGTAAGCCAAGAAAGACATGGTTAACAGAGGACACAAAATTGTGTGGAAGAAACATGTCTGAATATATCAGAAATCAAATGCCAAAGTAAATGCCAATGGTATAAACTGACCTATAAAAAGATAGATACTATTATACAGGATTAAAAAACACTAAAGACACACTTAAATAAATTAAAACAGAAATGTTGGAAACAAAGAGAAGGAAAAAATATGTAAAGTATGCACTACTTAAAGTGATAAAACAATAAACAGTACTAATATAAGAAAAAATAAAATATAAGGTAGTAACCATTTCTAGAATGGAGAGAAATATTACTCACTAATAAAAGGAATAATTTATCTGGAAGATACAGTCATGAAGCTTCATTATTTAAAAATAAAGACTTAAAGCCAAAGCTAAACATTACAATGAAGTTATAGGCTCTTAAATTTTAAAAGAAAATTACGCGCGCACACACACACACACACACACACACACACACACACACCACATATGAGAGAAAGGATGGAAGAATGAATACCAAAATGTGAAAAACCACTTTCCCCTAGGTGTGAACATTACGTATAATTTTATATTTTTGTTTTGCTGCATCTTACAGTGTTAAAAATGAATACATATTATCTTTGTAGTAAAAAGTTATAACAAATCAGAATGCCACAGAAATGTTCATTTTCCAGTGCAATGGAAGCAAACTTGTAGTTGATACATTTTGAGAAAGTCAATCTCTTAAGCATTAAGTCTATATTTTCTAAACAACTAATGAATGAAATACGCAATCAATTGTATAATCACATCGATGTAAAGAGATAAAAACAAAAAATATAATATTAAGTTTGTGGGATGCAAGTAATGATGGGCCCAAAGGGTAATTGCTTTCATTGCTTCAAAAGAAAGTCTATTGTGCAGCTAGGCATTGAGCAGCACCCAGCACAGGGCTTGAATTCAAATCCCCACTCCATCCCTTTCCTGCCCCCCCGAGCCACTTAATTAGTGCCTGGGCATCTTCAGCTGTAGGTGGAGATGATTTAATAAAGCCACTGCATGGGCTTGTACTAGCTTGAAAGAGCCAAGAATTAATTTTTAGAATTTTATGAGACAATTATTAAATATGGCCATTGAAAACTAAATTATAAAATTTGTAATTGAATTATGTTAAAAGGAAAGTAATAACACTCAAAATTTATCTCTTCCTAATTATTTTACTACAGTTTACTATTATCTTTGTTCTCGAGATACATTTACATCTCACGTATCTGTACGGTAGAAATAGTATATAAAGGCGTACTTTTGCACATCTCTTCCCAGTTCAGTGTTGGTAGCTAGAAATCAGCTGTGATTGGAGTATTTACACTACAGAAATCAACAAGTGCAACAAATCAGGGTCTTTTTTTTTTTTTCTTAGAGAAGCAGATATTTAACATATACTAGCAACTCTTAATCTAACTAGAATGTTACTTACAGTGACTGCAAATGGTACCTTGAAGATCATTGATAATATAGAACGTACTCATTCTCTAGTATTTAAAGTGGCAGATGGCAGAATTGTAGAAACAATTTTATAATGATACATCTTTTTTTAGGAAATGTAGAAAAAAATGGAAGAAAATATACCAACATGTTAACAGTCCTGTAAGTATGGGTGACTCTTTCTCTTTTCAGCTTTTGTATATTTTGTATTTTCAAAATCATTCTTAATGACAATTTATTATTGTTATTTTTAAAACTTTATTCATTAGTTTCTTGTCAATACATAGATGCAGAAGTGGTGGAGGAAATAGACATGTTTTTAATATTATCTTTCTAATGAGGTAACACAAACTCTGTGGAGATCAGTTAAGATCAAAGAAGTAAATGTTAGAATGTCTTGACAGACAGACATGGAGAAATATGTGAGGTATTATTAAGAACTTCATTAAGTTAACACCTTCCCATAATGTTCTGTGGTATGACAGTTTTATGAGAAATTTGACTCTGTTTTTAATAACTTCAGCATCTAAAATTGATTAAGAACCTGCTATGGGCCATGCATTATACTTTTTCATTCATTATCTCATCTATGCATCACAACGAGCATGAAACACATACTGTTGTTATTCTCACTTGCAGACGAGAAATGGAGGCTAAGAATGGTTAAATAACTTGTCTAAACATAATGAAAGTACAAAGCGATTGAGCTGAATTTCAAGGTTAAACCTGGTATAAAGTTCCTGTCTTTTAACTCTAAGCCATTCCATGTCTTTGGGATAGTACTAGTTACCCATGAGGGGTGGGGGATGGGGTGGGGGGCAACGTCGATTTCTTTTAGCAGAATATAGTTAGTTAAGTCCATTTCGCCCATATTCCAAAATTCTCCAAACAAATCTGCTTTCGAAATTTTACTGACAGGATCACATAGTTGTCTTTAATGATACTGGTTGACTCAGCAGACTGTCCCTTGTTTACTTTCATTCTTCTGTCCAGCTTTCCTCTCGGCCAGCGCCTGTTTAAACTAGGGCACTATTTCTTTCCTCAATCCAAGGACCGCATGAATAACAAATACATCAAAATGAATACAACACTTTTCCAGACCCAAAGAGGAACGTAACTTGGATACTAGTGACTTGATCAGAAGGACATAATATTACCCTTTACAGGGCCTAGCACATTGGTCGCTGCCATACCAACTTCAGACTGAATAGCTGCTGAGTAACACGACCAAGCGCTTGGTCATGTTAAAGAAGTCAGGTGCATTTACTCCTTTTCGTTTTAGTAAAATTTGGGCTCAGACTTGGAACATACTCATGTCTTTCTAACATCATAAATACGGCATGGTTTTCTCAGTATGAGAAAACATTTTGGTATTGGAACTTTTCCAAACCCCCAAAGAGAGAGGATATTCAGCCTTGTGCACCGTTTGGCATTATCTTAGGAACTGACACATTTATTCTACTGGTGGTGTATTTAATAATATATAAATTAGTTCTTATTATGCTGTCTTTAGAACTTGTAAGGCTTATTGGTAATCTCAATAATCACTTATCAATGCTATATCATTGATTCCTGGTCTCAGAGCACACTCTTGTTCCTTCAGGAATGACACTGGATACAGGTGAGTAAGAGTTCTGGCTCAGCCTCTTAGAATTTCTGAAACTGATTCTCCTGGGGACATTCCCTTGGGCTAAGACATGATCTCATAGGGATCCACCTAAAATGTACATGTATCCAGGGGGGATCATTGCACCAGTCACCGACAGTCCTTAGCCTAGTCTATAACATTGTATGTTGAAACCAGTAAACACTTCTCCAGACCTTAAGTGTCCTTATTTCATTTTCTTCATTATTCAACCTATACTGCGTGATTATGTTGCCGTAGAACCTCAACTCTCCTACTCCATAGTCTTTTAGCTGCACTGACCCTGGAAGGCACCAATCTTGAACTAATCTAGACGGTTGTCCTTGCAGCTCCTAGGTTCATGTATTATTGTTGGATGAAGTGAAACCGGGGTGCAGATCAGAGCTCCCACCAAGGTGCAGTCCCCACCTCCAGCTGGATTCTCAGCATGGCCCGGGAGTGCTTCCACATTCTCTGGTCCACTGCTCTCATCTTCCTGAGTGGGACCACTCCTTCGGGTCCTCGGCTCACCCCTCACTTGTCACTTTTCCCCCAGTAACCGCCAAGTTCTCTTTCACTGCAAACTTGCTTACTTCACCTTTAGAAATATAGTAGAAATCTTGACATTTCTGCTTCTTCCTTCTGTTCTTTGAGGTCAGTAATATTTAAAGCAACTTATATTTCCCCAAACATGCAATGAGTTACTCTTTCAATGCACGTCCATATTAAACAATCATCCAGGATATGGTGTCCTGGATTTCAGTGGCAGCTGTGCCCTCTCTAAGTCAGTCATATGTCGAGCCTGTGAGTCCTATCCCTGTATACATATGACTTAGAAGAAGAGGTTACTCAATACCTCTAAAGTAGATCACTCAGGCTCGAGAATTTTTAGGTAGTAAAAATGCTAGTAAATGGGGTAATTTTAAAAATGGAGTTTAGACAGGAGTTCTTTGTGTATGTTAAACAAATTCAGTGCTGCTTACACGAACTCCTATACTCCCACAATTTAAATTCTGCTGTACACTTAATACTTCATGTTAAAGCATTAAGCTTTTTTAAAGTATGTTGTTGGCAACTTTTATGTATGATGGCTTATGAAATTCTCCTACTTGTGGGTTATGATATTGAGCTCATTGTTGAAAGTATCACTAGTCGAGATAATTCAGAAAGGTGGTAACTTTTCCCTTGTCTTCAAATGTTAGGAACCTTGATTAAACTGAAACTACAACAGTAAACAGTTAATTCTACCAAGCTGGTTATTAATTTTATTGAGAAAATAGCACGCTGACAGAAAGGAGTCCACTGAATATCCTTGTCCGATTTTAAACCTGTCAGCCTATTTTATAAAATATTATTGGGTGGATCCCCTGATTTATTCATGATAAAAGACTTAGGAAAAATGTATACCAACTAAAAAAACATTTTTAAAAATTGCCTTCTGCCAAGGATTAAAAAAAACAACTGAGAAGTACTCTGTATAGGACACCTATATTACTTTAAATAATATTAAAATAGCAGCACATTGTTGTGTTTTGTTTGTACCAATACAGTCCATGCGTTTCAACATTTACAGTTTTAAAGACTGTGTTTTCATTATATTGTTTATTCTCACAACTGGATTGTGTAGTTGATCGATCTTTGTTCTGCTAGACTTGGTGTCTTTGGCTAAGATTGATGTTAAATGCATATTAATTTAGATTTTACAATTAATACAGTCGACTAGGCAAAAATATTGTTCAAATTTTTTATTTTATGCTCTAATGATAGTGGCACATAAATTATAAATGAATAAAGTCAGATTAACAATCTGATTATTTTATTTAAAACCGATATCTGACTTTGTTACCTTTATGCCCCCATATTTTCAAGTTTTCAAAATATAGTGTGCATTTGAAATAAGGGTTTTATCTCTAAAATTTGGAAACTGAAAATCATTACTTTCCAGAATATAAATTAGGAGTTGCTCATATAAAAAGTTGTTTATTTTTTTCCTTTTTCATGCACCAAATTCTAATTTGAACCATCAAAATCAATTGTCCTGCTCCTTATAAGACAAAATTTTACTTATTTTAGCATTTAACCACATTATTCTATACAACTTTGTGGTTCAGAACAGCACATATAAGATAACAATCCATAAGTAGCAGCATCCAGGTGCTGTCTTACCAGACATCCGTTGTGTGATCAGGAAGTATTAAGATAATCTGAAAGCAATGTTAAGTCTTTCTGGCTATTATTAGCTGTTTGAAAAGCTCTACATTCTCTTTTATCTGCAGATACCCCAAAGCATTAGTTGCCAATTAAATGTTTAAATGCATGTAAAGATATCATACTGCTTATATAAAATGGAAAAAACCCCCAGCAAAACAAATTAAGTTTATGAGATCAGACTGTGAAGAAAGCTGTCTTA
Organism: Mormoops blainvillei; assembly: GCA_004026545.1. Lineage (NCBI taxonomy): Eukaryota > Metazoa > Chordata > Mammalia > Chiroptera > Mormoopidae > Mormoops > Mormoops blainvillei. The sequence goes on from PVJD01001120.1 coordinate 73,095, forward strand.
TTAGCATGTGAATCTTGATATTGTGGCTCCAGAAATTTTAGTGAACCACAAAATCTAAAGCTGTATTTCCCACTTACGTACGTACTACCTTTGCTTACCCATACAAGGTAAGCATGCTCAGTTCTTTGATAACGTAACATATAAAGGGAAAATAATTTCTTTGAGTGTGTCATAAAACACAGAAGTCTTTTTATGCTACTGTAATACATTTAATTTGAAAACTGTGTACTAAAATGGATACCATTCAACCCACTTTCTCATATCTTTTAAAAAACAATTTCCACACAGCCCTTGGTCACTTTGCAAATCACGTATTTTCCAGTCTTTCTTCCTGATTTGAAACACACTAGTCTCAGTTTCATAATACACTGGCCAGAAACCATATCACTGTGGACATTCTTACCACTGCAACAGGTGTTTGTCAGTTTCTTAAGTTGCTTTCCTTTCCCCTGAGGTGGTGTTATTTCCGGTACATTCCAAAGGCCCTGGAAAAAACTTTCACAGTCTCTTGCCAAGCCAAATCATGACTTGGCCTCAAAGTTATTGAGAACCCATTGTCTTCAGGCTTTTATTGAATAGGCAAATTGTGTGCACCTTTCTCTAATTCTGATTTTTGAGGAACGAAAATATTTATGAAGAGTTTTGTAACATTAAAAATGAAAATGGAAATGATTTTTTGTTCAGAAGCGAGCAGCCTGGAAGCCTGGGAGTAGGGTTGATTATATCCCTGAGTTAAAAGGTTTTCATCATCCATTTAGACCACCCTGAAGTTTGACGTCCACATAAATAAAACAGATCTTGATAACTTACAGTCTAATGTTCCTACCTGCTAATGTTTCCTCTATTAGTGAGGGCTCTACATACATTGTCTGGCTCAGTTTTTTACTGCACAACTTAAGGCAGGGAGGGATACTGCTAGAAAGGAACCCATCAATCAATTGCTTATTTGTATAGCTCTCTCCATCTCCACATATTGCATCCCTACTTCACCAGGTAAAACCCAAGCCCACCATAATATGAATCAGTCATAAACAGAGCGCGCGCACACATACACTCTCTCTTTCTCTCTTTAGGACTGTGACAGGGCAACAAGAAGACAAGATTGCTCAAACCAACCTTTTGGAAGTTTCTCAGTCCCGCTGAAGGCAACCAAGGTAAGAATATGTACCAGTGGAATGTTGACGAGCTCTCTCATGATTAATCCAGGCTCAGGCAGGAGAAAGTTCCTTCTGGACAATGCAAGGAAAATGCCCCAGAGTTTACATTTTAAAGCACAGTTTGTTACAAAAGGGTCGTCTGCTAATGACTGTTTGTGTCAGCAGCTCCACAGGCTCTAAGTATACTCAGGAATTCTCAGACTTGGCTGTAATGATGGACACAGACAGCTGGTGAGTATCCACTTAGACCAGTAATGCAAGTGTAGGGCTGGAGGAACAAGGGAAAGAAAATCCCTTTAGAATCCCTTTTAAGACAGTGACAGGAGCACAATACCAAATGCCTTTTGCAACCATCACTGTAGTCCCTGAGGTATAGGTCTTCTGATCTGATTCATCACATCACCTCTCCTGCACTCACACCAGAGCCCTGGGTGTAGCTAGCCGGGACTCCTCCCCATCTCAGTCCACCTCCCATGCCCAACCCATTACCAATGCCTACCGATTGTGCTAATTCGATATTCCTTGATTACTTCCCCCCCTTTGATTCCAACTAGTATCATTCTATCCTAACCTCTTTTTTAGACATTCATCTTCTCTGAACAACAGAAAAACCCCTGTCTGTTCTCTCTGCCTTGTGCCTTACAGTCCTCTCTCATCTTTTCAGATAGCCTCTCTTGCTCCAAAGCCTTCAGTGGCTCCTTATCACATAAAAAGTAGTCAAACATCCCTTAGATGATATAGGAGGCTTTGCCGGGCTCTGCCTACCTTGTTAGCTTCATCTTTTATAATCCACCCCTACCTCTTATTTTAATAATTAGCAACCCGCTGATGGTTCTCTGTGTATGTATCTTTCTTGCCTCCATAAATTGTAAATTGCTCATGCAGTTCCACCCTCTTGGAATGCTTTTCCCTTCCTCTCCACCCAGTTAACACCTGTCTCAGCTTGATTATCATCCCCTTTCCGGGAGCCATCCCAGACCCCAAAATCAGTATCTTCACAAAGTTGTTAGGTGTACCTTCTCTGGGCTTCCATAACATAGTGGACACATCTCTATCATTGCACTTACCTCACTGCTTCAAGGCTTTTTGCCCTTGCATTGGAAACACCCTCGTTCTTTGGCCTCAAAAGCCCACTGAGTCGGCAGCTATGGGCTGTCAGCCAAACGACACTCTTGGCTGCAGCGACTCCTGAAGGTGCACCCCCAGTGGCTTCTAAAACTTCCCACTATGCAAATTGCCTTTTCCCACTGGACAATATGCCTTAGAGGCTTTGCTATGATAACACATGCAGGGCTACCTCATTATTTCTATTGGTGACATTGTCTTCTAGGTCATGGATGTGCGATGGTGTATGTAACTACTCCCCAGCAACTTAGGAGAGAACCCATTTCCCCACCCATTCATCAATACTTTGAACTTTTACATTTAAGTAAAATAAAATTGGCATTTCATTTTTTTGGTATATTTTATTGAGTATGCTATTACAGTTGTCCCATTCCCACCCCCCAACACCATATCTCTCTGCCCTGCACCCCATTTCATCACCCCCACACCTCTTAGTCCACGTCCATGGGCTGCACACACCAGTTCTTTGGCTTCTGAATTTCCCCTACAACTCCCAGCCTCCCCCTGACCACTTTATTTTTTGTTTGTTTTTGTCAACATTTTCCCTCCATCACTTTCCCCAACCCGACCTACCCCCACCTCCCACCCACCCAATCCTTCCCCCATTTGGCTTTGTCGATGGGTCCTTTATGCATGTTCCTCGATGACCCTTCCCCTCCCTTTCCCCTGTCATCCCCGTCCCTCCTCCCCTCTGGTCACTGTCAGTTTGTTTTTTATTTCAATGTTGCTGGTTATATGGTATTTCATTATTGTAATTTATGTTCATTTTACTGAATACTGTTGGTAATGAGAAATTTTCATGTTTATTGTTATTCATTTTTCCTCTTCTGTGGCTTTTGTCTGTTTTCTTCTTAGGCCATATTTCTTTTTATTGTGAATTTATAGGAGTTTCTTTAATACTTTGGCTGCAAATGATTTATATCATTTCAACTGTTACACATATTGCAAATATTTTCTACATAGGCCGCCTCTACTACCTAGCCATAGTGATTGGTTCAGAAATGGGCTTATGGCTCAAGTTGGTCAGTCTAAGGCCTCCCCGATGTGTTACTGGACCTAACACAAAATAAGCCCTTCCTTCTCAGATCGCCACCTACAAGAGCCAGGCAGTCCAGGGCTATTGGAAACTTCCTTGCTCCATTAGCAAGGATCAATGTGCAAAGCCAAATCTAGCTATTGAATTTCCTGGTTACGTAAATGAATAAATCCTCTCCTTTTTTGGCTTGGCTAATATTAATTTGATTCCTTAAACTGCAATCAAAATAATCCTAATGTAATTTTAATAGAAGCGATATAGATTTAATCAGGTATCTGCTCTGGGAATATGCTGCGAAACGCCACTTATTTAATGGGAAATGTAGACATTAGCAGGATGAGTGTATGTTTTTATGTAAAGTTCACAAATCAGCCAGCGGACAGTAGGGCTATTTCTCATTCCCATAAGTAGCGAAAGGTAAAGCACAGGGTTCTGGAAACTGGGGTGACCATAGATTTGTGAGCTAACGTTCAGCTCAAGATCAGGAGCTGTCATCAGTGAAGGGAAGTCCAACGCGAGCACCTCATTCAAATGTCCAGGAAGAGGGTTTGCGAGTGAGGGCTCTCCGTCCTTTCCCTTTCCCCTAAAACATCAATCAAGCATGGGCGGGGCCTACTTTGCATTCAACAGGAACTGTGCTGTATAGATCCAGTGACCCCAGGAAATTATCCCCTACTTCAAATTCCACCAAGGCCTGAGTCGGAAGGGGACAATAGTCCTCTGCAAAGCTAAGAGAGGACAAAACCCTGCTGAGGGAAAATGAAGCCAGAATTTGAAGGAGAGTGCTCATTCAAAATAAATCCATCACTGGCCAAGAGAAACCCATGCAGAGTGTGGCTTAGGCATGATCCCAAAGTGTGGCAGCTGGAGGCTGTCAGCCGATTATGCTCCCTGCTGCAGTTTCTTGGGACTTGGCTACAAAATGGCCTTCTATCCTACAATAAAAGCAAATCTATTCCTTACAATAGTAGGCTCATTCAGCCACAGAGAGCGGAGACTGGGTGCCAGCCAGTCTTCCCTTTAATAAAATACAGCCAACCATCAATTAAGCTTGCCTTGCCACCCCAGTGTCTCTGCTTCATGTCAGAAGCCTGGGAGTAGGCTCGGAACAAGCAGCACCGTGCTGAGCCACATCTTGAACTCGACACTGGAATTCGGCTGCACAGCAGCTGATGAGACCAGCCCCGTTCCCGCTGGAGTCAGCGCATCACCACGTAAGCTGTCCTGGTCCGCAGCGCGCTCTCTTACATCTGGCAAAACTTGGCAAAGAGCCCCTTCTAATTATCACAAAGAGCGATGACCTAATTATCTGCCCCACTGGTCAGCAGACAGTGGGTCAGAAATGCTGCATGGGTGGTGTCCTTTCCAGAAAATTCCTGGGGAATCAGAAAGATGTTCTGGAATTGTATTTTTAAAAAGGGATAGAATCGCCCACTAAATATTGCAATAGTGATTAGAGATGTATCGATATTTTGGAGGCCTACGAATTATAAAATTGGGAGGGGCTCTTAAAAGAAAATGTTTGTCTAATAAATGAATACATTGTATCAGTATCTACTACCAACAGTGGAGCTTAATGTCTGGTTATAGAGTGAATATTATATAATTGCATAAGTAACTAACTAAATTATAACCTGGAGAGATGTACTGTGCCCTGAAATTATATAAAATTGAACCTAGTCTTGCCTGAGGGCTCAAAAAATACTTCTTCGAGCAAATGTCACTGAGGCTATGCCCTGCAGGATAAACAAGGGTCAGACTAGCACGCTAGGGAGTCTGGGAGTGGACTGGAACGTGTAGTGGGAGAAGAATGGGAAAATTCCTGACACATGAGGGAACACAGTGATGTGATGGAAATGAAAGAAGGTCAGGGTGTTGGAAGAACAAAAAGCGAGGGTGAATGCTACAGAGGCAGGTGGGGAGGGTCCCTGGGGACCTTGTATGTCTCAGGAAGAGCTTCATTCTAATAGCAGTGAAAGCCCATGGGCCTGTAGAATGCAATTAAAGCTAGGAAAGTGAATCAGATATGCTAAGCAGAGGGTTTGGAAGGAGAGGAAGCCCTAGAACTGAGCCATAAAACATTCCAAGCTTTAAAAGTCTGTAGTAGATAAAGAGCTAAAAAAGGAGATTGCCAAGAAGCAGCTGGCAAGATAGAAAAAATAATAATAATAACAGTATCACAAAAATGAAGGAATGGGAAGAGAGCATTTCCAGATGGAGAGTGTGCTTTCCAGTAGTATGCCGAATGCTACTGGGAGGTTAAGTATGAAAGAACAGAAAGGCTGACACTGAACTTAGCCACTTAGATGTAATTTCTGACCTTGTTAAAAGGCTGCTTCAGGGAACAGAAGGGCACGAGGTGAGAAAAGAGTCACATACGTGGACTGAGGAGTGAATGGGAAATGAGAAAATGGAGACAATACGTGAATATGATTCTCCCGGGGAAAGTAATTATGAAGGGGAGGAGATCTAAGAAAGTTAAGTAGCAGCTGAAAGGAGAGGTTGAATAGAGACAGAAATTATTATATTTATTTCTTAACTTATTTTGAAGGTGTGGTGCAAAGGATCCTATAGAGAAAAAGAAATTGAAGACACAAGAGAGAAAAGAGACAATGGATAGTTCAAGGTCTCAAGGAAGGTGGGAGGAGCCAGAGCCCTGAGCATAGGACCCTATAAGACATGTAGAAGAGGATGGGCAAGGAGTGAGGAGGGAAATTTGTAGGCAGAATAGCAAAGACTTTACTGAGCCCTTATCTGTTGACTTCTTTACAAAGTAGAAGGTGAGACTGAAGAGGATTTAACACTGTTATTCTGAAGAGTAAGAGAGCACACAGTTGAGGTTATTCACTATGAAGTTAATACTGATACCTATGCACACTACTGTGATATTTTTCTCTCTAACCCTTCTCAGCTTCCCCAGCGACAGATATTGAATGGTTAGGGTTATTTGAGGGGTTGCGGGCGGGCGGGGGTGGGGGGTGTGGAGGAAAGGGTATTTGTTAGTCATATATTAGTCCAAGGAAGCAGCATCGCAGAAGGGAAAACGAGATGCGATGCTGGGAAATGAAGTAGATGTATTAAAAACAGAGATAGTCAATGAACAGATCATGTTACTGGTAGGACAAAGAAGGTAGAAAAATGGCCAATGGGAGCAAGGACCATAAAAGGAGGGACTTGGCAACAGGAGTAGGTTTAAGCCAGTTCAGGAGTTCACCTTGGAAGCAGAGCCCATGACCTGGGGCCATTCGGCTTTTGTGTAGTTAAGCTCATTTCTCAGAGTAGAGGCCAGCTCTAAGGCCATTGTCACTGTGTGTGAGAAATGATGAGGTAATCAGAGTGTGGATGGAGAGGAGGGGAGAGATAGGTTTGAGACAAATATGGAAAGGATAGGATCATAAAGCCAAGATGAATGCCAGGCTCCCAACATGATAAATTGAGTAGAGTGTGGCATCACCGCAGAGATGGGGAGAGCCCAGGAGAGGAGATGGGGTGGGGGGGAATGAGTGAATGTAGAAAGTGGCATTTTTAATTATATGCTAGCAGGAACTTCCAGAAGGAAAAGCTGTTTACTGAAATGGTCAATATGTATGCTCTCTGTCTTGAGCTGCTGGCTGGGCTTCAAGCTGGCTCACTCAAGTAGATGGAATGGAGACCCCCAAAGGGGTAAGGCGAGGGAAAGCCACAAAAATTAGTGCAGAAACTGTGAACCACGGACAGCCACTCTTTGCACCTCTAGGCCTCAGGGCCAAAGGGGTAGAGAAGCAGTTACAGGAACTTACAGGCAGAGATGACTGGGTGGAGAGAAAGCTTAGACCTTTAGGTGAGGGACTCCGCCAGCTCAGGAAGATGCCTTTGACTTCGGGCAGATTCTCAGCATTGGCCAAACCCAACAGGAAACTAGAGAGCAAGAAAGCCCAGTAACTGAGTTCATAGAAGTCCATCTCCACAGGCACGAAGCTGGGGAGAAGTGGACGAATGGAAAGAAACACCTGTGGGCTTCTTTAAGGTGTTCTAGTTTTTCCCAGAGTGCAGAGGAGATACCAGGCACGAGAGGCATGCAAGTACTCCCATTTGTTGGAACGACTGCTTTTTGATTCCTTCAATCAGTATGTTACACTTTCATCCACCTAGCCACGTGTTCCAGAAGATGACCACATTGCTTCTGTGTCATACCACTGCCTTGCCTCTTTGAAATACATCTTCAATACTCTTGTGTGTTACAGGGGATTTTCAGACTATTGGTCTCCTTTTTTTGGCTTTTCCAGACCATGGAAAAAAACTATTCCGAGACCTCTAACCTCTTGGTCATATCCCTGCATTCAGTGCTTCTTCTTGGTTCATCCAGCCCCACTGACAGCATCAACACATCAGCCTGAAACCCCTATGGAAAACTTCAATACAGCTACAGTTTAAAGACCCTGAAGTTCTCCCAACCTGTTTAACTAGTACTGAGGGAAGAAGCTCTCCATGTTGTCTACTGGGGATGCCAATTTCATCTAGAAAAAGCTATGGAATGGTTGTTATTCTTGCAGACTTCATCCACCTTGCCTCGATCTACTGCCAACGGGCTCTTCATTACCCCTAATGGTGGCAGAAGAGTTTTCAAGTAATTTGAAAAATTATCCACTAAACACACATTGGAGTGGCCAAAGTCTGGAATACCAAATGCTGGTGGGGAGATGGAGAAGCGAGAGCTCTCACACATTGCTAGGAATGCAAAATGGTACAGCCATTGTGGAAGACCATTTGTGGTTTCTTATAAGACTAAACATACTCTTACCACACAGTCTAGCGATTTTACTCCTTCGTATTTGCCCAGAGGCGTTGAAAACTTAAGTACACCAAAGCCTGCACACAGACGTTTACAGCAGCTTTATTCATAAATGCAAAATCTTGAAAGCAACCAAGATGTTCTTCAGTAGGTGAATGACCTACCAAATAAACCGGGGCTCATCAAGACAATGGAGTATTATTCAGTGCTGGAAAGAAATGAGTTATTGAGACATGCAAAGACATTAAGAAAACTTAAATGCATGTTACTAAGTGAAAGGAGCCCATCTGAAAAGGCTACACGCTGTATGATTCCAACGAAATGATGTTCTGGAAGAGGAAAAAACTATGGATACAGTAAAAGGATAAGTGCTTGCCAGGGGCTGGGGGACTGGAGGAGAAGAGATGCATGGGCAGAACAAAGAGGATTTTCAGGGCAATGAAAATACTCTGTGTGATATAGTAATGGCGGATACATCATACATTTGTCCAAACCCATAGACTGTACAATGCCAAGAACGAAACCAAAGGTGAACTACAAACTTGGGGTGAATAGATGTGTCAGTGCTCGGTCACCCTCGCCAGCAATTTTGGTGAGCGATGCTGATAATGGGGGAGCTATGGACGTGTGTGGACAGGAATTATAAGGGAAATCTCTATATTGCCTTTTCAACCATAAAACTAAAACTACTCTAAAAAATAAACTCTTCAAATTTATGTAAAAAGTCAAGTACAATGATATTATTCAATTCATGTTTTGATTAAAGTAGTTATAAATATTTTAAAAATTGTGGCAAGTACAGATGCCATTTGGTGACCAAATATTAATCATAAAAACATCTTTGCAAGGAAGGCGTTATCCTTTATAGTGACATTGTAAAAAAAAAACTCAGTATTTGAACCTCTTTCTCTGTTTGTGCGAGTTTGGTAGACGGCAGGTCCCTGCTCTCCCTCCAGAAGCCAAGAACAGTGAATACATGCTCTCGTGACCTCTGGTTGCTAGATACGGATAAGGGACCTAAGCTCAGACAATCAGACGCCCTGGCCGCGACTCGGAATCTGGAACAAGTGACACACAGAAGGAGGCAGTTAGGAGTCAGTCCAGTAGTAGCGGCGTCAGATGTTCAGTGGCAGTGGTGCCAAGAGCAGTGCGCAGCCGTGGCAGTGCCTCGGCAGTATCCAGTATCCAGTGATGGCAGTGCCAGTGGCTGTGACCCATGCCCGGCAGCAAAGCTGTGTCACCCTGACCGTGCTATTCCTCTGCTGAGCACTTGGCCACAGTGCTTGCCACCTGACTGCCTTTGGTTCCGGCCTGCATCTCCAACATTCTGCAGGGCTCTATAAGCTACCTAATGTTCTCCCAATAAATTCCTTTTCTCCTAACTTAAGCAGGGTCATTCTCTGTTGATTACAACAATAAATGTCTATTTCGTAGACAAGAAAATTAAAACTCTGAAAGGTTAAGTAATGTGTCCAAAGTCTTCTAACTAGTAAATGATGGATGCAATATTCTAATGCAGGTCTGTCTGACTTCTGAGAGTGATTTTTCTCTCCTCACATGAGTAACAGTGTGGTGATTGCAGTGGGGAAGTGGGAAGTGGGGTATGAGAGAGATAAGTGGTAGTGGAAAAAAATACAATAAAAAATAAATTTAAAAAGAAATTAGCAAAAAAAAATTAATAAAAAGATGAATCTGTTTGACTATGGAAAGTTTCTAAATCTACCTGGGAAAATATAGTGACAAAAATCAAATATCAAAATGGAAAAAGTTGCTAAGCTAATAGTTATCTCAGTATGTATCTCGCTTGAGTTTTCCTCAACATATGACAATATTGTCCGGTTTTATCTGCTCAATATTTTTTTTCACTTTTCTGATAGAGCCCTTTTCTGTTTCTCCTGTTATTTTTTTTTGTCTCCTTCATAAAATTCTTTTTTTTTTCCTGTGCAGAATTCAAATGTTGATTTTCCCCAAAGTTAAGTTCTTGGCACTCCTCTGTTGACTGCGCACCCACTCTGAGGGGCTGGAACCCTCTCATGGGGTGAGACACCATCTCTTCATGTAAGACCCTTATCTCTGGTTTAAATCTCTTTTGAAAATGCCCATCTATCTGATCACTGGTATGGCTGTCTACTCAAAAGCAACTGAAACTCAACAGTTATGATATAATATCATTCATCTTAAAAAATGTTGAATGTTCACCCAGAATTAACAATGAGATCCGAAAGGACAGAAAACAGTCAGACTTTGCTTTCTCTCCCCATTGCTGCACAGAGCTGTTTAAGACAAAATGCCCTGCACAGGCAATACCTCCACAATGACTTTCTGCTGTCCTTTTTGAGATAAAATATTTCCGGAAATCAAAATGCCTTCCAGAAACGAATTCTAGTTCCAGATCCCTATAAAGGAAGGCATTGGTGGGAAAGTTGGAGAATGTGTGTTTCCTCTTAACGGTGAGTTCTATGAAAGCAGCTACTTTAGAATAGTGACTGGAATATGGAATGTATACAATAAATAAGAGTTAAATATAAATTCCGGATTTTTTTCAAGCAGACGTGGCTGTGAGTTGATGCGTACATGATTTTCAATGTGAAAGTGCCCTCAGGAATAAGGTAGTATCAGACAAAGAGCTAATCCTATGTGGCTAGATGTATGTTTAAGTAAGACATCCTCTGTTGCTCATTCACCTCTCTGCCCCAGTTCCCATACGGTGCTGGGAAGTTACTATGGGGAGCTGTGGGAGACAGCTTGGGAAGGTATGATGACTTCAGAGTTAATCAAATCTGATTCAAAACTTTTTCCCAGGGGTCTTAAGACCTAGAGTCTACATTTCTACTGCCAAAGAGTCTGCCTTCCTTTAAATGATTTCGAAATTCAGGGAAAATTGACCTGAAGTCCCTTTAACAATAAGGTGTGCAATACCAAACTCATCTTCTGCCCTGAAACCTGGGAATTCTTTATCTCTTGTTTCCATGACTACCCCATCCTCCGCTCAGTTTCCCAAGCCGTTAAGTCATGAATCATCCCTGATACCCTTCTTTTTCCATAACCCTATATTAATCTGAGTCTTATCAGGTCTACATTTTGAAGGCCTTTTTAATTTGTCCCTTTCTCCCTATCCACGCCGCCTATGTTAAACCCCCTTTAATTTATTGTCCACTTACTGCAGCAGCTCCCTAATGGGTCTCCCTGCCCATCATTTCTCTACACTGATGTCAGAAAGCTCCTCCTAGTACGTAAATTTGGCCACATCATTCTTCTGCTTGGAATGTTTTACAACTTTCCACTGTTTTTTGGATAAACTCCATACTCCCTAGCATGGTAACCTCTGTTCACCTCTCCTCCCTCTTCTCCCATCTCCCTTCCTCACACTCTGTTCAAGGCATAGCCATAGTGCCTTGGAATCACCATTTCTTTCTGTTCCCTGTACCTTTTACTAGGATTTCCTTTTTACTGGAATGTTGTACCCCTGTTTCTCTTTAGCCAACCATGGCTGGTCCTTCAAGATTTCCCCTGGTGCCTACCTCTCTGAGAAGTGTCATTGGGTGTCCCAGTCTAGGTATGATGTCTTCCCCACTCTCATTGGAAGCTCCCACTCTGTGCTCACCTTTCTCTTAAATCACAACACACTAAACAATAGAATTCTTACCTCCTCATGAGTCTCTCTCTCTCTCTCTCTCTCTCTCTCCACACCAACTTATTGAAGGCTGGTTTTTGTGTCATTTTTCTCTGGGGTTCCTATGCCTGGCAGAGTTCCTGGTGTAGCACATGGTACCTATTTTACGATGAAAGCGTGAATAAATGAAGCCATATCCTCCCTTCTCCCAGGAATTTTAGGCTGTGGTGGTGAATTTATTTAAATATATTTTTTCAATTACAGTCGACATAGTACATTATATTAGTTTCAGGTGCAGAGCCCAGTGATTGGACTTACTAAGTGATCACCCTGATAATTTAGTACCATCTGACACCATATGTAGTTATTACAATATTTTTGACTATATTCCCTATGCTGTGTGTTTCATTCCTGTGACTATTCTGTAATGACCAATTTGTACTGCTTAATCCCCACACCCTTTTCACCCATCCCCCCAGTGCCCCAATGCCCCCTACCTTTCACCCAGTTCCCCAGCCCCCCACTCTGGCAACCATCAGTTCTCTTTCTGTGTCTGAGTCTGTTTCAGCTTTGTTTGTTCATTTATTTTGCTTCTCGGATTCTACATATCAGTGTAATCGTATTTGTCTTTTTCTGACTGACTTGTTTTACTTAGCATAATATCTTCTAGGTCCATTCTTCTTATTCTTTTATTCTTTTTTATGGTCAAGTAATGTGCATATGTGTTGGTGGTGGATTCTTCTGATGGGGGAATGAAGAATTAAAAGGTTCCTTGGTTTGCCCTTTTATGTCTTTTTGCCCCTTTCCTCTCACAGTAGCAGCATGTGAGGTGTTAAGTCATGCAGAACTGTGTTTTGCAGATCGGGGAACTGATTGGAGGCACAGTGTTGAAGAGAAAGCAGGACTGAACTTGCTTGCATGGTGCCAGATACTTAAAGTCTATGCTTTTGCAGAGAAGAAAGATTATGGTATTTACCCAGCTCACTAGGGGAAAATGGTGGGCAGGAATTCTGGTCATATTTTGTGCACAGGAAAAGAGTGAATTGATTTGAGCATTCCCTGGCCTCTGTTGTTTGGGGCCTGAGGGTGGTGGTAAGCACATATCCTTCCTTGGTTTCTCTTATAATAAAACTGGCACCTGAGTGCCTTGCAAACCTCCCTCCTATAGACTCATCTCTTCTGCTTCCCTCAATCGTAAACCTCATCCAGATTTTCCTGAGGTATGAAGAGACACAGAGGAGACTACAAATCACCATCTAAGCCCCTTCCAGGGTGACAGATTCATCTCTCTTTCTCACTGCCTGTCTCCTTCCTCCCTCTTCATTATATAATGCCTGGAGTGTTCCAGACTTCTACCATATGTTCCTCAAAAAATAGTGTGGAAAAGATAGGAAAACTAGATCATCTCCAAAGGAAACATCCCATCTTATAAGCATTTTTTTTCTCAGTTTAGTCCTAACCATCGGCACTGTTTATATATTCTGACCATGGCTTAGAAACATACAATTCAACTGAGTTCAGCAGGTCATTGCAGGCCCCGCGCCAAGCCCTGGAATCCAAAAGAAACATCAACAACGACTTCCACTAGGCCACTTGGCAATATAAAGAGAGAGGCTCCTGGCAGAGCCTGGAGCCCTGCAGAAGGGTCAGAGCAGTCCTCGCCAACCTGGCCTAACAGCAGTGCGGTACTTAGGCAGCCTCTAAGGTGCCCCTCAAGTGTGGAATGCCTGCGTGTTATCCCCTTCCCTTGAGTGTGGTCTGGATTTAATGACTCACTGGAATGAGTAAAATACAGCAGAAGTGATGGTGTGTCACTTCCAATATTGGGTTATAAAAAGACTGCCGCTTCATCTGGGGTATTAGCACACTAGGACTTCGTGAGGCAGAAGGCGGCCAAAATGCTGAAGATTGGATTAAAAAACAGTTTAAGGAGGAAAATGTTCTTAATTATGATTTTGGATTTGGATGTGAAGTTTAAGTCTATATGACATCTAACTAAAACTGTCTGCTAAGCAGGTCAGATTTAGGTCTGGAGCTCAGAAAAGAGGTTTGGACTTGAGTATCAATTTGTTGACAGCATGTTAATGTTGATTAATCAATCATGAGATAGCAGAGATTGTCATAAGCAAATCTATGAGGTATGTCCAAAGAGTATCCAGTCATGTAATGAAAAATAGAGACATTTACTGAAGAAGATGCAAGATACAAGAAACATTGTACATAGGACAATGACGCGCCAGTCCTCTTCAAAGTAGTCACTTTTGGGACCTCACGCAGTTCTCCCAATTGCCCTCAGCTGCCCTGTCATACTTTCCTGAATCTTACCAACAGTCTGAAATCTCTTCCCTTTCAAAGGTGATTTTAGTTTGGAGAAAAGCCAGAAACTTCAGGGTGCCAACAGCTTCTGAGTTGTTGCGGGGCTGAGTTATCTGGGTGATTTGATGTTTGCCAAAAAGCTTTGTGTAAGATGGGATGCCTGAGGGGGTGCGTTCTCATGATGAAGCTGCCAGTCACCAGTTGCCCATAGCTGCAACCTTCTCAATCATCTGAATAGTTTCCATAGAAGAATGTTCAAGCTTCACACAAAATTTGATGCAGATTTGTTGCTCTATTTGCTCAGTCATTTTGAATGCGACGGCCTAAAGATCTGGCCGTCTCTACAGCCGTCGCCGTAAAGCTTCACACAAACTTCACACATGCTCACTCAATGGCATCTACCACCCCCACGGACTGGTAATGGTGAAGTTGTCATTGTTTGCACATGTGCACTGCAGCCCACTCCCTTTGACTGCCAGGTTACATCGATGTCACAGAGGCCCTTCTGGTCTTAACAGCGGTTGGATCTTTTCCAGACAGACCTCATACATGGAGCAAAATCGAGAGTCCAGGATTGAGCCCTTTGCAATGCCAATGTTTAGAGGCTGCATTGAGGAGAAAGGGCAAGTGAATTAGACAGAAGAGGGTGAGAAACATCTGTCAGAGAAGTCAAAGGAAATTAATCTTGTGGAAAGAATAAGCAAGTTCCTTAAGGAGGGAGAAGTGGGGAGCTTGGTCAAATGCTGCTGAGAGGGTTAGAGAGTTTAGGAGTGGGGGGTGTCCATCTAATATAGCCCCTGGTGGTGACTGGTGACCTTCACAAGAGCAGTTCAAACTTGAAGATTTTAGGGCTATCATGAGCACAAAAATACAAGATCACAGACATTTCACACGATAAATCTTTAGGCGATCTCTGTATTCACTAGATTTCAGTTGATTTCATTTGATCTATGTGATCATCATTTCAGAACACTAAAGTGTGATGTATTTGAACTGTTCATACGATATTTAAAGTAGCTTTGCAAATCGATTCCCAATATGACTAGCCCCCATTTCTGCCACGTGATTGAAAGATCAGAAGGCAAATACTATCAGCTCTCTTCTCCTTACCTAGCAGTAATTGCTATTTGCACACATGGATTATGAAACTGCTTCCTCGCATGATTGAATTCAATCATTTTGAATAAGCCCTGAAGATACTAGATGCTTCTTCTATAAATAGCACAGTACACTTGTAGTGGTCATGCTGCATAAATAAGGCCTCAGGAACTGTGTAGCAGTGGGAATGCGTCCTGGAAAAGAATTTCCCAGTTTTGAAAACTTACCACCTCAGGGAAAGAAAATCCCTAATTTAGCTCCTCACCCACTCAGCAGCTCAATGCTACAAAATAACACTAGGAAAATTACACTGCACACTGAACCTGTGTGACGTGGTTCATTTATTCATAGTCTATTTTTGCAGTGATCTTGTGGAGCTATGCAAGGATTAATAAATGTGATTTATGTATAACTCTCAGGAGACTTAATTTAATGAAAATATAAACCCACAGATAAGTCTTATTTTTGTAATGTTCTGGTAATCCCTAGGATTAGGGTAGGCAGAACAACCGTGCTTCTGGGTCTTTCTCAAAGCCTGGGTGTGTGGGGTTTTGACCAGCCAAGAGGTTGCTTCAGGTTAGCCCAGGGCAGGGGCCTCATGGAGCCCTGCTGACTCAGAAAAGTCGGAGAGATTTTGAGCTGTGATTTACACGGGCTTTTATGTGTTATAATACGCACTCGAGGAGTTGCGTTCTGTGGTTTTTCTATCTTTGTGAGTGAGGTATGACTTTTAAGATGTTTCTTCGGCACTAGTCTGATAAAACAGTTGTTGGTTGTGTCTCTCTGGATTAGGAAATGTTTGAGGACTGCGATAACCGATACGATTTTTAAGCACTCTTAGTTCTCTGATATTTCCTTTTTAAAAGCCTTTTCCTGATTTTAGCCTTTCATTGTAAAACGTAAGAACAGAACAACTATAAAATATGGTGAACAATAAAACAACAGTCAACCATTTAACAATAGTACCCAAACTTAGAAAACAAACATTATCACCACATTCGTACATTTATTTCTCAAGTTCCTTCATATTAAATATATAGAAAATGTATGGTAAGTAAGATTTGGAGCACACTGCACATGGTTTTGTGTACATTTCTACCATCATTGATTATCACAAATTTTATTTTAATATACAGATATACTATTGTCTGTGTACTCACTCACCCATTTTAGTTATTTCTGATTTCTAACCATTCAGAATAAACTGTCAGCCTTTCATCAGTTCTCTTTCATCAGATCTTCTCATTATGACCTTCAGGTAAGTATGTATGGAATTACAGATTCAGCGTGTGTGAATGTTTGTGAGGCCCCAGTGTGTCTTTCCAAATTTCCTTCCTGGTATTTTCACTGAAACGTACTCTGTGATGACATTATCATTTTGAACTCTCTGTGATAATTTGATTGGTTAAACAAGTGTCTTGTGTGATTTTGTTATTAGTATGAAACGTAATCTTTTGCAATATATCTTTTGCCATTAACACTCCTTCTCTTGTAAATTTTATGAGTTTGTTCTCAGTCTAATTTTCCTCTAGGATGTTTGTCTTTTTCTTAGTTAATTTATGTTATCTTTATATTTTAAGACCTTTGAGCCTTATATAGACTGCTAAACTGTTCCTTGTTCTGTTTGTCTTTTATGAAAAAAAGATTTTAGTTTTTATAACACCTAAACTTTCAGGCTTTTTTCTTATGTCCTCTCCCTAGCCCCAGCTTTTATAATCACACGGGCTCTCTAGATTGTAAGAAAGGATAATATTCACCTCTATGCTCTTCTCGATCATCTAGGAGCTTGTTATTTTTACATTAAAATTTTCAATCATTCCAGGATTATTCTTTGCATACGGTGGGAAGTTGAAACGTCATTATTTTTTAAGTATCCATTGTTCCAGCAGAATTTATTGAATAATCCTTTATTTATTCCATTAATCTAAAATCTCATCTTTTTAGTAAATTCTCCCCTTTATGATGATAATAGGGTGGAGCAGGGAAAGGTAAAAATGAATTACCTGGAGTGGCAGCTAAGAGGACTGCACAGAGCACTATGTTAAAACACATTTGGGAGCAACTGTAAGGTCCGACTGGTGCGCCCTGATTGGTTGCTGATGTCTTCTGTGAGCACACGTGCGGGAGGGTAACAGCAAAGATGCTTCTTATCTGTACGTGGTGTTTCGTTAATGTCTGTCTCTTCTCAATGTGCCAGCATATATTGTAGCTTCGTGTACCTGATAATATAGCCCCAGTAGACACAAAGGAAAAACTTATAGAATTGCTCTGAGATGTTGGCAAAACTACGGCCACTGTTGAAGATTTTAACACATCGCTCTAAAATTGATAATTTAAATGAAAAATTATAGATTTTTCCCCAGCTTTTATAATTGACAAGTAAGATTATAAGATATTTAAAGTGAACAATGTAATGATTTGATATGTGTATATATTGTTAGAGGATTCCCACAAAGAAGTTGAATAGCACATTCATTGCCTGCCATGTACCTTTTCTTGCTTCAGTGAGAATGCTCAAGATCTACTCTCTCAGAAGTTCAATACAGTATTATTAACTATAGTCACTGTGCTATCCATTAGGTCCTCAGAACCTATTAATCTTATAACTGAAAGTTTGTACCCTTCTTTTATCAACCTCTCCCCAATGCCCCCCAACCCCAGCCCCATCATTGGCAACAAACATTCAACTCTCAATTTCTATGAATTCGACATTTTTTTTCATATTCCACATACAAGTAATACCATACAGTATTCATCTTTGTCTGGTTTCTCTCACTTAGCATAATGTCCTCTAGTTTCGTACATGTTGTTACAAATGGTTAGATTACCTTCTTTTTAAAGACTGAATAATGTTCCGTTGTATGTACATACCATATTTTTTGAATCCATTCACTTGTTGATGAATACTTAGGTTGTTTTCATATCTTGGGTATCCTGAAAAATGTTGCAATAAATATGTGATAGTAATTTTGTTTCCTTTGGCTACATACCTACAAATGGGATTGCTGAATCATGTGGTAGTTTTATTTTAATTTCTTGAGGAAATTCCATACTATTTTTCATAGTGGCTGCACCAATTTACATTCCTACCAACAGTGCACAAGGGTTCCCTTTGGTTCACATTCTTGCCAATACCTGCCTTTTCGATATAGCCGTTCTAACAGGTGTGAGCTAGTATCTCATTGTGGTTTTGATTTGCATTTCCCTAAAGACTGATGATGTTGAGCATCTTTTCACGTTTCTGTTGGCCATTTGTAAGTCTTCTTTGGAAAAATGTCTATCCAGATCATCTGCCCTTTTTTAAGTTGAATTATTTGAGGGTTTTTTCGCTATTGAGTTGTGTGTGTTCTTTATATATTTGGATATTAATTCCTTATCAGATATATGATTTGCAAATATTTACCTATATCCCACAAGCTGCCTTTTTATTTTGATGTTTGTTTCCTCTGCTATGCAGAAGCTTTTTAACTGATGTATTCTCACATGTTTATTTTTGCTTTTGTTGCCTTTGGTGTCAAATTTTTAAAAAAATCATCACCAAAATAAATATAGGAGCTTTTCTCTTACATTTTTCCTAGCATTTGCATAGTTTCAGGTCCTGCATTTAAGTCTTAAATCAACTTTGAGTTGGTTTTTGTGTATGGGTCCAATTTCATTTTTTTCTTTATGGCTATTCAGTTTTCTTAAAACCGTTTATTGAAAAGACTATCTTTCCCCCCTTGTGTATTCTTGGTAACTTTGTGGAAAATTAGTTGACTATATATGCATAGATTTATTTATGGGCTCTCTATTTGGTTCCATTGATCTATCTAATTGTATGCCAATACCATAATATTTTAATTACTATAGCTTTGTAATATAGTTTGAAATCAGGAAAAGTGATGTTTCCAACTTTACTTGCTGAAGATTGCTTTAACTATTTGGGACCTTCTGTGGTTCTATATAAATTTTAGGATTCTTTTTTCTATTTCTGTGAAAAATGCTATTGGAATTTTGACAGATTGCTTTGTATAGTATGGGCATTTGATTCTTTTTTTTTCCCCCCAAATCCATGAACATGAGATTTTTTTTCATTTATTTGTGTCTTCAATTTCTTTCACCAATGTGTTATTTTAGATTTTGTTTGTTTTTGTAAGAACAAATCCAGCAACAGATGAATAATTGTACAAGACCTTTGGGTTTGGTCCAATTCTGAGATTCAGTGCATTGGTTTACTCTGTGGGATATTCATATGAACACAGACTAAAATCTTGTTTTATGGACAAAAACATCAGAATCCCTATGTGATAGAATAAGTTGGGGAATCCAAACAGAAAGATGATGGACAAATTAAGCCTCAATATAAAAAGGTATATCGAAGAGGCCTAATTTGGGGTTTAATGACCCAATAGCCTTAAATGTAGAGAAATGATAGTCTCTAACATAAATGCATTTTAATTTCAAGTAAAAATACTCAATTTCGCATGAACACAGGCTCTACGAACAGCAGCTACAGCCAATGATTGAAGGACACATTTTATGTGCATGTAGGGTGAGGAAAAATCACTGCTTGAGTGCTTGCTTACTTTGTCCTCGTCACTGTTCCAAATATTTTACATCCATTAACTTATTTAATCCTCATGAGGATGTTATGAGGCAGGCACTGTCACTGTCCTCATTTACAGATGAGAAGTCTTATTTCGTAATTTGCTTAAGCTCACACAGTTATTAAGAGGCACAGCCAGGATTTTAATTGAGGGAGCCTGAATCCAGCTCCTGTGCTCTCAGCCACT
Source organism: Mormoops blainvillei (assembly GCA_004026545.1). NCBI lineage: Eukaryota > Metazoa > Chordata > Mammalia > Chiroptera > Mormoopidae > Mormoops > Mormoops blainvillei. The sequence goes on from PVJD01001120.1 coordinate 92,983, forward strand.
ACCCCATGCAGCTCCTGGGAGGGCACCCATTTCTCACTTATGAAGCATGTGCTGAATGCCGGCAGATGTGCCAGGCACTGTGCTTGGTATCGAGAATCTAATGGAATGCCAAACAAACATGGTGCCTTCTCTCCTGGAGCTTAAAATCTAAAGGGAGACAGAACTTAGAGCAACAGATAAATACATAAGTACTAATTGAGGTAAGTGCTATAAAGGGAAATTACAGCATTCTCTAGAGCGTACAGCGGGGGCCCGCTCTTAGATCAGAAGACCAGAAAAGGTTGCTCTTAAGAAAGTGATAATTAAACTGAGATTAGATGGATTAGTAAAAGTTAGTGAAGAATGGGGAAAGAATGTACCAGGCTTCGGGAAGAGCAAGCAAAGTGTCTCCAATCCCTTTGACAAGACCTCATAGGAAGATGGACCTATCAGACTCTCAGTGCCATGAGAAATAAGTTTCTCTGTTTCCCTTGTTCTGACTTTATGTTCACTAAGCAATCTTACTATAATCTGGCTTCAAGTGTAGTTTAACGAATTGAAAGAGATTTGCTGATTGTGCAGACATGTAGTATTTTGGTCATTATGGAGTCCTTTCTCCTTATAAATTAATAAATTCACATTTATATTAACCTCCAATGCATTCTTTTCTTGCTACCGTACTTGTCAGCCTCCGCCTCTGGGCCTTCAGAATAGACCAAACCCTCAGATGGCATGACCTGGATTCCAACTTGAGCTCTCGCCCAGCTCCAACCTGCCTTTCCTTTGACACTTAAGGGCTTGCGTCTGATCCCGCTTGTTTGTGAGGTTGTATTAATATATTAATATAAATATATGCAATATTGGTCAAGATGAATCCTTTAAGGAAAAAAAAAATGGAAATTAGATTTAGTGAGCACATGATCCATGATTATTTTGATTAGTTTTACTGAAAAGAAAGTCCATCTAGGAAAGAGTCTGAATGAAATCTTGTTTTGAATATTTAGGGAATCAAACAGAAACCATCTTGTCTTAGCGGTCACGTGCTGAGTGAGTAATGCTGGTATTCTTTTACGAGACTGCTTTAGTATAAAACTGTAGTAAATTGTGCTAGTTAGTGTTTCCCCACTACAAGCATGGAAACGAGACTTACTCATAATATTTATTTCTTCTCCAGAGTGCCTTTGCAGACCTGAAACATCTGAACTAACAAAAGGCCTCCAACTTATAATATAACACAGCTGCTCTGAGGATTGCGTGCGTGCATATGTGTGTGCAATGGGAGGGGATTTCCTCGTATTTATTCATTTATGTGCCCTCTGGAGAAGGGGCAAGTTTAGTCCAACTGGAATTCTAAGTGCCTTTTACTGGGCATTTGTTAGACGTAAAAAGTTGGCTCATGTCAAAAGTATCTTCCAGGCAGTGTGCAGCTGAGAGCCATAAAAGACAAGATTGTATATTGTTTAGGATCAGTGTTGCTAATAGGTTACATTTCACAGTGGACGATTCGTTTTTTTAGCAACGCGGAGTAGTGCATGTATTATGAAGAAATGAGAATTATTTAGAAATTCTTCATCAAAGATGTCTTTATTTAGTTATTTGCTATTAATAATTATTTGTAATCAACAAGTTAACCTCCAAAACATGCCCTATGCTTTTAAGAGAGCATAAACAAAAATGATTATCAGCTCAATAACCCAGCTTTTTCTTTGTTTTTCACATTTGTCCTCCTGAATTGATGGGACAGAGCATGAGAGATCTTAAATGTTGTCAGTTTAGGAACAATCTAGAAGTTCTAGAGACATTTTCCTTCTTGACTTTTCTATCTCTTTTCCAAACCTGTTGATTCATTTCATTAAATGAATGTGACCCTAGGGAAACGGTAACGAGTAAATCCCTATCAGAGAACTGAGGGTCTGCCGAGGGATGGGGGTGAACACATCGACAATTAGGTTGAGTGCAGTAAGTGCTAGAGACGCATGTTTAGAGCACGCTGGGGAAAGAGAGTATGGTCACTTACTGGGGTCAGGTCAATTGTGAGGGCAGCCTGAGATGACTCCCCAGAGAAGGTAGCATTTGAGCTGAGCAACTGTTAACTACGTAAATGGTAGAGTAGGGAGGAATCTCTTCAAGATGTGAGGATATGAGAAAAATGTGCTTTTCTCTTCTTGCCTGATTCATTTTTGCCTCATACCTTTCGATGAATACCCAAAGAAAGCAATGAGACAAGAATTCAAAGGAAGAGGTGAAATAAAATATAAAAGGAACAAATGCAGATCAGGTCATTGTGTGGAGAGGTGGTTACTTGACAGCAGATGTGCAGCATTTCCCTTCCTAGTGACTAGTGAAATCAACCAAGAAATGGAGAAGCAGTTGCATTCATATAGAAAACTCGGGAAGGGTACCACCCAAACGCCAGGATTTCTGTTAATTACAGGGCACATAGGACCTGTTTAAAGAAAGTTAATCAGGACTGACTTGCAAATCACTTGCCTTAGAAATTAGAAGAAATTATGAATGCTGTAAACATACATTCGTTTATACGGTCGAGGGCTTGAGTTGGAAATGGACCATCGGGTCATAGGAAAGCCCTTCTCCTGAAGGGCTTTTGGCAGCTGCTCGCTCACCAGACTTCCGTGGTATAGGTGCCTGCGGGGAGCCCAAGAGGATTCACAAGCAGCTACCCTGAGAGGTCTGGGCCGCAGGTGGCTTAGCAAGTCACTGGTTGTTGGCAACGATGACAATGGAAAACTTTGTCAGGCCCAGGCTGTTCACTGTTCAGGGCGTCAAAATGGGAGGTGGGCAGGGGTGGGGAATGGCTTCCTCAAGGTGGCACATTTACATCAGGTCGCTGTGGCTTATGCCACACCAGCAATGGGGTCCAGCCATTCAGGATGTGGCATCTGGTATAGAAGTTTTGAGAGACAGAGATGAGAAACTCTCCAGAAAAGAGATTTATTTGCCAGGACTGCCCACTCTCCCAGATCCCTCAACACTCGATTTGGGGTACTAGGTCAAGGAGCCAGCAATCAAGTGGAAATGTGGAAATCCAGGGGGATCCAAGCACCTTCTTTCTAGGGAGATTTACCAAGCCCTTCTCAAAAGAATGAATAAATGGAAGGCTTGTTGTTCACCAAAAGTGGGGGTGGGGAAACAGGCTTTAAGAACTGTCCTTTAAAAAATCAATCACTGCATAAAACAAAAACAGATTTTTGTTATATAAGAAACAAATATTCTAAATGTTGAAAGTCCAGGTATAGAAATCCGTTGTTGATATATTTGTAAGCATGTGTTTTCTTTTTTCTTCTTCTTTTTTTTTTCTCTGCTACCCAGCACCCAGGCTCTCTGCCCTCCCACTCTTAGAGTCTGGCTAAGGAGTCAAGGCCCTGCCTTACTTTAAGGAAACCCAAGTTTCCAGATTCTTCACCAGTGCCTCCAAACCTAGGATCAGACAATCAGATGCTTTCGACTAAGACTTTGCATGATGATTGCATCAGCAAAGGCCAAAAAGGCCCTTTGGAATTCACTCACTGTCATGGTGCTACAGCAGAGCAAGGGCTCCACCAATCACACATGACACCTGTTTAAGCCTCTGTTCGTGAGACAATGGCAGAGTCCAGGACAGAATGCTGGCACCAAGAGCCCAGCTACACCCAGAGCATGAGTTTGACACAGTGCCCCCTGCCTAACTTCCCTTGATTTTTATCCCTTTTCAAGTCCGATTCTCTAGTCTCCCTATTGGTTCTGTGAGCTTCACCATATTCTTCCAGTAATTACTTCCCAGCCTAAATTAGACAAAGCTGGTATTCATTGGTGCCATCTAATATGACAGATCAAGGTTTGTTTTAAAGCTTCGCCTGATCAAGAGGTATAGCTGCCCTCTCTCGTGGGCTTTTAGGGTTTTCACAGGTATAAAAATGTGAAAAGTTATTGTCATAACCCATGAAAGTTCGATGCTGGGATCTCCCCTCAAGGAAATGTCCTACTGACCGATGCTCAGCTACCCTGCACTGTTCATGCCTGTCCTGACTGCCGTCTTGCTGTCCCAGAGCAAATCTCCTAGACGATATCTGTTCTCTCAACATACTCTCTGCTCCCTGCTACCTTCTGCATTCTTAGTTGATGCTGTATTCCTCTTATTGGATTAAAAACCTTAGTTCCAACAGTTTTTAATCATCAGTACTTAAATGCTAGGCCCCGGGCTACACCTCACAGCACAATCAGGTTAAATGTGTGACCTCATTAATTGTGCCATGCAAGCAGGTTTCATTCTTTTTTTGAATACAAGCCAAATGTATCTCTCACAAATGGGTGTCATAAAAGCTTTAGGAAGGACTCCTCATGGCTCCAAGAGACACATGCCTGATTTATGATTTCTTGATAGTACTTAACGTTTTATTTGGATTTAGAGATAACTCTAGACACATCAATCAAGCAAGCTGTTTGCAAATCTTTCTTCTCAGCTGTTCCTGGTGCCAGATTGTCTAACAAATAGAGGTTTAAACAGATGTAATTTGTGATTGGTGGAGACCATTCTCTGCCATGCAACAGGCCAGCTGGTAACACAATCCGCAGCCTAGCCCATGGCCCAACTCACAGGCAGCAGGTTTCCCACTCCTCAGACACATGGACATATTTAAATGTCACACTTATACAATAATTAAAGTTTATTGTAGGAAACTAATTTAAGCGTTTGTTTTCAAACTTGATAGTTGAAAATGGTATCTTTTATTATACATGTATTTACATAATTAGATCATGCAAAGTAGAACTGTCTTTACCCAATTAAAAAAAATATATGTAGATATTGTAATTAAAAAATAGAACTTTGGCAAAAGAATCAACAGGATGTATAATTGACGATCCAGAGACATGACATACACTAATATGTATGTAAACACACACATGCATATATATGCACATATACATAGCATATATGCATATATGAGACCTGTCCAGGAAGTATCCAGTCAATATGAAAAATAAAAACATATATTGAAGAAGAAATGCGGTACATAGAACAATGATGCCTCAGTCCCCTTCAAAGTAGGTACCTTGGGACTTCACACGGTTCTCCCAATCGCCATCAGCTGTCCTGTCATATTTTCCTAAATCTCATTGATGGGCTGAAATCTCCTCCCTTTCAAATGTAATTTTAGTTTGGAGAAAAGCCAGAAGTCTCAGGGCGCCAAATCTGGGCTGTAGGGGGCTGAGTCACCTGGGTGATTTGAGGTGGCACCAAAAAATCGTGCACGAGACGTGATGCATGAGCAGGCACGTTGTCATGATGAAGCTGCCAATCACCAGTTGCCCGTAGCTGCGGCCTTCTGAATTGTCTGAATAGTTTTTGTGGAGGAATGTTCAAGCTTCACACAAAATTTGGTGCAGATTCATTGCTCTACTCACGCAGTCATTTTGACTACGCCGGCCACACAGTACACATGCTCACTCAATGGCATCTAGCCCCCCACACTGACTAGTGCAGTGAAGTTGCTATTGTTCTCACATGTACATTCCAGTCCCCTCTCCTCAGCTGCCAGGTTACATCCATGTCATGCAAACCATTCTTATTCTATTAACAATGGCTGGACTTTTTCCAGACAGACTTTTTACACAGGGGTTAGCAAAAGTAGTTTCACAGTTGTAAGTATGCAAAATGCTGTTTATTCTTGTATTATTAATTAATTATTCTATTATTTTCCATGTGAACAACTGTAAAACCTGCTTTTGCTAACCCCTGTATATGCATGTGTGTATAGATATGCACATGGATTTGCATATACTTACACACACATATATACACTCATGTAGTGTCCACATCTGGTATATGATAAAGTGATTGTAATTTCGTGAAAGGTTGTTTTAAAAAGTCGTGCCAGAGTGTTTTCTTAATTATTTAGAAAAATAAATCTTCACATCACATACACGGGCTAATTTCAAATGCATTTCAGTAACATACAAAAAAGCCAAACTATGTAATAGTTAGATAAAAACTCAGATAAAGCTGAATGACGGTAGCATGGGAAAGATTTTCCAAGGATAAAAGCAAGGTAAGAAATAAGGTAAAGAAGCAATAATTTGACTTTGCAAAACTTTTGAAGCATTTCTTAAAAAAGCAAATCCCAAATTATTAGAATTCAAACGTCCAATAAATAATACCCCTCGAATCTCTTCAACTTCTGAACCAATTGGAAAATAAAGGAAATAAGTCCGTAGGGGGAGGACACAATATTATCTTTATCATGAAGCTAATGTTGAAGATTATTGTTGGCTAGTGGTAGAAGGTGAGTTGGCTAGTATAGAGCCCCTGAATTAGGCAGGTATGCCCACATACATAAGTGGGGGCTAACCCTGTTAAATTTACAGCATGAAAGAGCAGAATAAAATTTGTCCTTCTTGTCTGACTGAGGGGAGCTTTGCTCCCAAACTAGAAAATACTTGACATGGATGCTGGACTAGCAATGCCCCAGTGCTTCTCCCAAAACTCATTATTTGGATTACGGTACTTCTTCTTTATCAGAAAGAAGTGATAATAAGGTCAGAAAATGGCCAGCGATCTTGTGCAAATGAAATCTACACATAAACCCCAAGGACGAGTTAGGACCATTCCCTGTGTAACAGAAATTAAGGGTAAATATTTGTTACAGAAATTGCAGTTATTACCAGCTATAGTGCACAAAGAGCTTATATAAACTAATAAGAAAAATTCCAACAGAAAATCAACAAAGAATATAAAAAATTTACAGAATTACAAATATATCATACAATACCATAAAACTTTCAAAATCGGTGTTCAAAGAAATGCAAATAATAGGCATTAAGGTGAATATAAAGTTTCTTAGGGTTATTCCATCGTGAGAGATGAGGAGAGAAAAGCAGGGTCTGTTAGCTTCTGTGCAGCTGGCATCGTCATTATAAAACACATGCCATGACCTTGTACCAATCAACCACTGGGAACTATAAGAATGTTTTAATTCCTAACGTTATTAAACATTATCTCATCAAGGAGTTCATCGAATGCACCAGTCAGAATTGGCTCCCTATTTCTCATTAGCAAATTGTAGAGGAATGGCAGTCAGTGAGTGGCATTGCTATACTATGCCCCAACGTGAACCCTAAATCGCTCTGCTCCAGTCTCTGTAGCAAACGGTGGGATGACATGACACATGCTCAAGGTTAGAGAGACAGACAAAGCGGCAGGAGGGTGCCAGGTGGGATGGTAGAAAGCGGGGCTGGAGTGGCAGAGGGGCGTGCGCAGTTAGGACGTAGAAGCTCGCTTGGATGATGTCTTCACATAGCACCTGGCTCCTTACCTCCTTAACCAGCCACGTTTGTCCCAGAGAGAATGCCTCAGTCCGAATTTCTGTAGATAACACAGGGCCTAAGCAGAATAAAATACGATGCCTTTAAATGTGGAAAATTACATTTTCTAAGGGTAATTATTCCTATTGGTGACATGGATGGACACACATACACAAATAGTGGCTATATAAATGAACTGAAAAATTTTATCGAAAGCTTTAAAAGGACAACACCTTTTGACCCACTAATCCCACATTCAGGACTCCATCCCAGGCAGTGCTACAAGAGATATTTACATCCGCGTCATATGCAGGGTCCGGCAGAGGTAAGGTTTGCTTGAGTGTGGCTGGTAGGGTAATAATATGGGTGTAATAATTTATAGTTTCAATGTGAACATTTCACTTAAAATGTCATATGGTGTACTTGAGTGTGATATTGTTAGGTTACAGAATGACATGCCTATGATTTTGTAATAAAAAACGGGCATTATTTGTGCCAGACCCTGTATAATAGCCCCCCCAAAAGTAAACAAGATCCAAAGGCCCCCAAAGGGAAATGTTTTGAAATTATAGGGTATTTGTAGAATATAATGTTATGCAGATATGTTAAAAATTACATTTCTAGAATGTAAGACTATTGGATTTTGTTCATTAAGTGTTTAAAAGATAGGAATAAAATTTGCTTATATTCTATGGCTTCCAACATGCATGTATGTGGCAGGAGGAAATACACAGAAAAGTTCACATTTTTTCCCATAGGTAGAATTATGAATGATATTTTCTTTGTACCTTTTTATACTCCCCAAATTATCCATCACAGTTCTGCATTACTTTTTGATATACATATGCATATATTATTTTATAAACAAACAATATATTTAATGTTCACATTTATGTTTTGCTCTCTAGCTGTGTGTACAAGACTCTTTTGATAACCGTATACATTATTCATGTGCTCACCGGTTCTTATGTGTTTCAGAATCATCTTAACTTGTGAATATTGATTCATTTTTCTACTGAATAAAATACTTTTCCTTTTTTTTTCAAGAAGGGCACATAGTAGGTATGTTTTCTGAGGCTTTGTATAATCCAAGACTATCTACTCAAAGCTCTGTAAGGAAAAGACACATGGATTGAGTGTAGACTGTTCTTCACTGTTGTCTGACACTCTGCTTTCTGACTTGTGGAGTTATCATCCCTAAAAAACTGGTGCGTTACCCATGAGTGATTCTTTTTAAGTCCTACCTTATCTGTCCTCCAAGGCTTGATTTTATCATTTGCAGATGCTTTCATGAAAAAACTACCATACACCCAGGATCAGGATAACTACACATAAGACACTGCAGGCCAAGTATGAACTATGGCCGTGCAAACCAGTCCTTTGATTTTGCTAGTGGAACCGCCACCAAGTGGTTTACATTGCCTCCGCCTTCTCAGTACAGCTTCCCCTGTGTAGGAGAAGAATCCTCTCTTTTTCTAGGCCAAACTAGCAGACAGGTTATTTTCTAGGCCTATTTGTCAAGAAATTAGCAAACTTTTTTGCTTTCAACTCTACCCTGTCATGTGGCATCTATTAGAGTCACTGAATGTCCCCAGGGTGGGTATGTGTGTGCGTATAGGAGGGTGGCTTGCATTGAATTCACAGCTGAGTCTAGTCAATTACCCCCATATTTGCTATAATCTTTTTTTCTTGCCCCAGTCCCTTCAGTAAGGCACCTTGCCAAACCTCAATTTTAAGAGCCCCCATCACTGTCATTACTTCTATTGCTAGCTGTAATAATGTCACCAGGCCTGCCAAACAGACTGTCTCTAATACTCCCTAAGCTGTCAAAACAATCTCCACTGTGGTTGCCTAGGTGATGCACTGGGCACCCCAGCACCAAGCAATGCTGTGTCACTGACCATTGTCTTGCAGAGTTTTAAAGAAAAACGGCACTTTCCGTTTTTATCTGCAGGGCTCGCTCTCTCTAACTTGTTGGGGAAACAAAACCACAAACTCAGAGTTTTTGCTGCATGAGTTAGAATCCTGGCTGTCTTACCTTGGGCAAGTTCATTTAATCTCTCTGTTTTCTCATTTCTAAAATGTTGTAATAATAGTAATAATAATAATAATAATACCTATGTCATTGAATGTTTTGATGGGTAAATAGGCCTATTCTTTGTTCAAAAATTTTAAATTATTTGTGAAATACCATCATTCAGTGAATGGATATTATTTTTTTAATCCATTAATTTAAATGGGAAGTGTTCTATTCCAAGTAGGCAGCTCCTTAAACATTAATCATGTAAAAGACACTACATCTTCTTTTATAACATTTATGTTATGGAACTCGAACCCTATTAACCCACAGTATGTGATGATGACATGAGCTTGTACTATGGCTACAATTTGGAAGAAGCCATTGAAAAAAACAGCCCTAGCTGGTGTGGCTCAGTGGATTGGGTGCCGGCCTGCAAATCAAAGGGTGGTCGCTGGTTCGATTCCTAGTCCGGGCACATGCCTGGGTTGTGGGCCAGGTCCCCAGTAGGGAGTGCGTGAGAGGCAACCACACACTGATGTTTCTCTCCCTCTCTTTCTTCCTCCCTTCCCCTCTGTCTAAAAATAAATAAATAAAATCCTCTAAAAAAAGGGAAAAAAAGAAAAACCAAGAAACATTGTGAGTAAAATGTTTAAAGCTACTGAAATATCAAACTTTTCAATCACTTTAAGGGCATCTAATAATTGATATATTGATAATATACTAATTGATACATTAATTAGGAAGCATACCAAGTGTAATTTGAGTTTTAAAAAAGGAAGAAACAACTTAAACAGGGCAAAGAACTTTTTCTAAACCAAAATGTAAAATTCACAATGAATATATGGGTTAAAAGCTTTTATGCACCAAATGATATAATAATAAAATCTATAAATAAGAAACAAGTATAAGTGAAAAGAAATATAACTGTCAGAACTTCAGCATCTCTTCATGAAAAATTAAGTGGTCAAAAATAAGTAACATTATATAGTTAATTTGAGAAATATAAGTTTTATAAAATTCTGTGTCATACAAACATACACTACCCTTTTCATAACCCCTTTGATACTCATGAAAATTAATCATAAAATACTCAAAAAATTCAAAAATTTTAAAAAGAAATAAAATATATTCTTTCTCATGTAATGTAATACTCTCCTAAAAAATTATTGGGTTAATGGCATTGGGATGTATAGGGTAACCTCAATAGTAATGATAATCTTAATTAATAAAGAGTACTTACAAAAATAAGTAGAAGAATCATGAATTATCCTGTTTTTAAAAAGGGGGAAAAGGCATAAAGTAAATACAAAATTCACAAAAATCAAGATTATAACATATAAAAGTTTTTGAAAATATTTAATCAAAGACAATTTTTTTTGTTTTTCTCCATTTTTATTGAGATATAATTGACACATTACATTAATTTAAGGTGTACAACATAATGATTCGATCTTTGTATGTACTGTGAAATGACCACCACAGTAAGTCTAGTTAACATCCATCACCACACACTGTTAAAATTTTATTTTTCTTGTGATGAGAACTTTTAAGATTTACTCTCTTAGCAACTTTTAAATATGCAATACAGTTGTTGTTTTAAAGCAAGTACACTTCTTAATTTCTTTATCTCTTAAGAAAAGAACCTGGGATATCGTGTGTCAGGAGTTGGCAATCTATGGCAGATAATAGCTCATGCGCCAAATCTGGCTGAGGCACTTGCATCCGTAAATAAAGTTTCATTAGAACTCCGCAACATTCACCTTCATTCATTTTACCTGTGATCTCCAGCTGCTTTCACACTGCAATGGTAAAGCTGCGTAGTTGAGGCAAAGACTGTATGACCCATCAAGGCCAAGGTATTTATGTACTGATTTTTCCAGACGAAGACAGACAGTTTTTTAAAAAAATTTATATTCTGTACATATTTTGAAGCAAGTGATTTTTTTATCTAAAATCTAATGTAAATAAATTGAAGGAAAAAAGAGAGTGGCAAATGATATATCCTTTCTTGGGACTGATTTTAAAATAATACTTTAAAAATATAGATATATTCTAAAGCAAATGTTCTACTTCTAGGAAATTATTCTGCGGAGACAATTAAATATATGACCTCATAACCTAGGAATTAGGCACAAGGATGTTCATGACAGTGTTATTTATGAGAATAGAAATTGGAAATAACCTAAATTTCAGCCAATGTTATTAGTTAACTAAGTTATGGTATACTTTTACGGTTGTAAAAAATAATGTTGCTAAGAAAGATTTAATTACATTTGCAATTTGTTTAAAATATTTGTTCATTTTAAAAACCTAGTTACTGAGCTCTAATAAGATAAGTCCCAATTTTGTTAAATGTGAATATAAAACTTGGCAGTGCACTGAATGTTAATAGTAATTTTATCTGCAATTATGGATGATTATAAATGTATTCCATATGCTTAACTTTATCATCTCATTTTTCTGCAATACGCGTGGGCAATGAAAAAATAGTGACTGTTACATTTTGTTAAAGTTACGGCTCCGTTTCTTAAAAATGAATCTGGGAACCGGTTCTTCAAGTTAGCAGTGCCATCTGCTGATCATTTGGAAGTATTTCTTCAGAACAGCAACAAAAAATCAGGTATTAGGGATGTCAGTAATTACCCAAATTAAACATTATAAAATATTTAAGAAAAAAGAGGAATATAGAAGAAATCTTGCAAAATTTACTCCGTTTAACTCTTATGTATGGTGCCATTAAAATGGTTGTCCAGCCCTGGCTGCTGTGGCTCAGTGAGTTGAGTGCTGGCCTGAGAACCAAGGGGTCCTGGGTTTGATTCCCAGTCAGGGCACATGCCTGTGTTGTGGGCCAGGTCCCCAGTGGGGGGTGCTTGAGAGGCAACCACACATTGATGTTTCTCCCTCCCTCCCTCTCTGCATAAAAATAAATAAACAAAATCTTTTTTAAAACTTACTGTCCAAATCTGAATATGGACTTGACCATTCTTTTATGCCTTCATTTTATAGTTTTATCATACTCAATTTATAAGCATCCTTTTCATAGAAGTAATCAAAGAGAGAATATGAATTCCAGCCAAGTGTAGCCAGCAAATTGTAATGAGTAAAATAGTTCCATGGTTCAAATTCAAGTCATAAATGAAAAAATGAATCAGGTTAGAAGCTGGGATAAAAATAACCGTAAAAGAAGTAAGGAAAAATTGTTTAGAATTTGGTAGTAAAAAAAGGTCTGGTGCAAAGATAGGTCTAACAGCTTGGAGGAAACAATAAGATAACAGATATTATAAGGCAGCCTATATTTTTTCCACTTTGCCCAAAAGGATGTAAAGATTTGTCAAATGTCTTCCCAATACAGATACATTATCCTTACAATAATTCCCAAGTCTATCCATCCTGTCTGCAAAAGTAGTCTAGAAAACCTTAGAGTACTTCTTCACAAAGAACCCTTGTTCAACTAGTGGTTTATCTTACCAACTGCAAACTACTTTTTAAATAACCACCCTATAATACTATGTAGGCTCAAAATCAAAATTGCTGTAATTATCTTATGCAGCTTTTCACTTTTTGAAAATTTCAACATTTTACCCACTTGCAATACCTTTGCAACTGTCCCATGTCTTCTTTATGTCTCAGATCGTTAGTGATTAGTAGTGTTTCTGGTATCTCAATAACAATTTCCCTTTCAGCACAGGCCTGATCTACCAAGGTAATTATGTCAGAAAAATACCAAGCCTGAACGTTCGTCTTCCCCTAAAATAAGGGTCCATGAACAGAAGGCATTGGATTTTCTCATTCGAGGAATTTCACAGTTAAGCATATGAGCCACTGGAGGGCAGCAGAGACAGGATTTTTAATACACAAATATTAGCATTCCTTGACCAACTGAAGGGTTTAGCATTTAACACATAAGGAGTGCCTATTGTGTGCAAGGCATTCACCTTTTATTATGGTCAAGGTTATATGTAAACTTTTCATTGATTATTTCTATTATGAAAGAACGTTTGACATGTATTTCGACTTGAATCCTTACTATGTCCGTAATGGATTGAAATCTACATATTTTTGCATAATACAACTGAAAGCTCAATAAAATCATAGCCTTTTAAGCAGCAAGAAATTTACACTCCTATCTATTGACCTATCTCTTGAACAATGTCATCTCTTCTACTTTTTTCTGTGTGTAAAAATGTTTATTGGTTTTCTTTTTGACCTGCTCATTGTCAAAGTTTAGAAAATAGAGAAAAGCAAAACATGAAAATAAAATGCAACCAGAGATAATGACTGTTCGCATTTTTATGCAGTTCTTTCCAGTCAAAATATACCTAGATGTGCATTTGTTTAGTTTACAGGTTTGATCCTGGAATCTACAGACATAGTTAAAAATCGTGCTATAATACTAGAATGCCATATCCTCACCAGTATAATTTAAAGAAAAGATGCCAGTAAAATAAAACTTGTTTAGAAGTTCAGTACTTTTTATGTCATGTTATGCAGAACAAAACAATTTATCTGCAAACACAATTCTCATCTTTCTACTAAGAGCATATTTATTTCTCTAGATTAGTTAACTTTTACTTCAAATTTTTACCCTGCTTAAAAAAAATAAAAGATTTAAGTCCTATGTACAATGGTTCTTGTATTTTGTATCTTCAATAAATATCCCTATTTTTCATATTACATGGCTGGATACTTTCTGAACAGACCTTATTGTATAAATCGTTTAACACCCATATTTGGACTTCCCCGAGAGGATTATTGGCCTACGTACGGTTTTTCCTTCCCCACAATTTCAGCATCACTGTCATAATACCACTTATATATATATTTAAATCATTAGCAAACTGGGAGCTATACACGTTGAAGAAATGCCCCGCTTAATTCTGCATTACTGATGTCAAAACTGGGAAAAGTCTGATGTATATCTACGTGTATGCTTTAATTTCACAGAGGAAGCATTTATTAACTTTACTGGGTTTCTTTTACTGGTATTATTGCAACAATCCGTTAACTTCCCTTGGAGAATATATTTTGGCAATCTAATCACTTGTTAAATGTTTATCCATAAAATGAATGAGACAGCATGAAAATTCATCACTTTATAGTTTGAATTATAAAACCAGATTCATATATTTTAAAGAAAAATTATTGCACGAATTACTTGAAAGTATTTGCATAGGACTTCAAATATTGTTTCCTCAGACACAGTATAGCCATCAGGTCAGAGGGAAAATGCTTGATAATAACAAAACATTTATGTAGCTCTGTGTTTCTTGAATAATTCACCTGCTATTTGTTAAAAAACAAGCTGGAAGGAATGCAAATTCTTTTTCTGATTTATTTTCTTTAAGAAATCTTCATGGAGGTATTTCAAAAGTGCAGAGCCTGGAAATGAAATTTTTAAGCATGCTGAGGTATTATAGGAACAGATGGCACTAAAGAATTTTTTCAAAATATGGAAGAAAATGACATCAAAACAAAAGACAGTAAGTCAGGGAAACATGTGAGTCCTCTACAGTTATTAATATTTTAGTTTGATCATTTGACATCTGTGATATTCCCTTGGAATTGCTTAAATACAAGCCTTTGAAATTTTTTCCTTATGAGTTGCAAGTGAGTTGTAATATGCTGTCTGAAAAGTAGAAGGAAAACAAATTTACTAAATAGCATTCTTTAAATAATTTTTGGAGAAAAAATAGATGTCACATGTAATTATTAAAAGCATATTTTGTCTCCAAAACCCAGATGGGACGGCCTGAGCAAAAATATTGATGTTTTCTAAGCCAAACTTTCTGGTAATTTCTCAAAGATCATGGAGTTTTAGTATGTATCTGTGTAATGATAATGAAATTACAGTTGAAAACATCCTTCAAATTGTGCTTTGGTATTAAAATGTTTTCTGTTTTTACAAAATCATATTTGATTTAATGAATTCCCTGTTCTTAATAACTGACTTTCTGAGCTCTAATCTTTTGCTGTGTGAAGTGCGGCCCGTGGATCAGCTGCTTTGGTGTCACCTGAGGGCTTGCAAGAAATGCAGAATCTCAGGTCTGTCGTCACATGCACTGAAGCAGACCTGCCTCTGAAAAGAATCCCGTGCACATGAAAGTGCCCTGAAGTGAAGTGTGGCCTCCAACCCAACAGCCTCAGCTGGGAGTCGTTAGAAATGGAAATCATCAGGCCCTATCTAAACCCAGTGAGTTAGGATCCCTGGCAACCTATATTTTATCGGACTCTCATTATTCTGGCCATGCTAAAGTTTGCTGCACAAATGAGTCACTTTGTTATGTCATAGTCACCTGGGGAAAAAATTTTTGAACCCAGGTTACAACTCATAAAAGTTAAATCAGAGTCTTTGTGGGTGAGATGTAAGTACCAGTGTTTTACTAATTCCTCAGGTGATTCCAGTGTGCACTAAATTGGAAAATCAATGTTCTAAAGAAGGACTATGCAAACTCATTTTATTGATTATAGGAATACCTTGTTTTATGGTGCTTTACTTTATTGTGCCCCTCAGATATTGCTTTTCTTTTTTCATTTTTTTTACAAATTGAAGGCAAAAATCTCCACCAGCAAAAAGATGATGTCTTGCTTTATGGAGCCGCTCAAATTACCGCGGTATTCTGGAGCTGACTGGCAATATCTCTAAGTTGTCTGTACTCAAACTGGCTGCAGTTCCTAGCATTGCTGAAAGTGAATGGATGATCTTATGCTTATCAGAAAATAATCATTGCCTGGCATTTTGGTTTATCTGTTATAGGAGAGTTTTTCTATTTTTCATCTGATACTCTGTCTTTGTCTTCACTTAAACTGCTCTAAATCCTCCGGTGACATTTATGCCACACATGTGGAAAACATTTCAAAGTGAAAATCAAACCCTAACGTTAACACTTCTGGGGTGTAGAAAGGGAAACAGGAGAACAGAATGGAAAATGCCTGTTTAGAACCTGAAGCTAAAACAAAATAATACAGAATATATGCTGTAATTGAAAAAAAAATTTTTTTTAAAGAATAAAAGGAAAATAAAATATTCTCAGAGGAAGAAACACTTCAAAAAAAGAAAAAAAGAAAAGAAAATACCTCTCCAGAGAAGGGGTAAAACAAAGAAAATGACACTGATGTGAAAGAAGCAAGGTGGGCAGAGACTGCTGGCTGCCGAGTGGTAGGAAAGGGGGAGCACAAGTTACGTTTTCTTACAGAAGCAAGGTTAGCACATGCCGTAGGTTCTGGTCCTGTAAGGGGTGAAAAAAGAGGCAAGGGCTCAGCTCAGAGAAGGGTGGGTGCCAGCAGTTCGATGTTTCTGCAATGCTGGGGGTCACTTTAATGAGAAACTGGTAGCCAGCACGTAACAAGGAGGAGAAGTCCAGTTTGGAGAGGCCATAAACACCATGTCCTCCCGGTCTTACTCGTAGGGAAGGTCTTGGATAGGAGTCAGAATTCCCAGGGAGTGTGGGAGAGGAAGAATGCCCAGGCTGGGTGGTTTAAAGAAACCCATATTAATTGTGGGGGTGACTCTTGGGTGGTTCAAACATTGTAACTTTTTGGCTTAACTAGTGAATCTATTGCTTTTGTATTCTCCCAAAGTGTTACCAGGAAGGCACCTTGCCGTGCCTATCAGGGCGCTGGCAAATGCCTCCCCATGGGACGGTGGGTGGTGGTGGTGGAATATTCTCTTAGGCAGTATTAGTTTTGGGATACCACTCCAAAAGTGTAAGAAATGGTAAAAAAAAACTACTTAATCACTTTCAGACAGAGACAGGAACTATGTTTTTGGTATATGCATTTTCCTTCTTGTAAATTAACAGAAACTAACTGGAAAACTGCCAAGAGAGGAGGGACCCTGGATGTTAATCCATAGGGCAGAATCTACAGACAGAAGCTGTACAAAACACACTGAGGTCTTCCTCAAATTAGAACGGAGACCTATAGCAGATGTCCTTGCAGTGTCCTAACCTTGCCACTGTTTTTTGGGCAAGGAGTTTAGGGCCTCCAAGGACTCCTGGTTCTTTACAGCAGGAAATAAAGCTTATGTAACAAGCCACATGCTACTGGGAGCTGGGTGGCTTGGGGAACAGTGTTGCTGGAAGAAGAAAAGCCCGGGAGGGAGGGCTCGGCCACGTAGAGAGCAGCAGGCCAGGGCACCGACCCTCCCTGAAAGCGCTCTCTTACAAAGTACACACAACATGCTGGAGAGTTTTGGTGATGGGCTATGGGGAGAGGGGCCCCTAGAAGGAGAAGCTAATCAGACCCTCTTTAAATTTTTCTGCAGTTGCCCAAGCTGTCCAAGTTTCCTGAAGGTGCTATCAGTTTTCCTCTCTGTTGCGATGGTCCGGGAAAGCGAAAGAGATGGAATTAGAGATGGATAGGAAAAAGGGTACACCAAAGAATTCATGGCCACAGTTGGCGGCCAAGCTTTGACAGCAGCTGGAGCTGTGGGCATGGGAGATCATCGCGAGGCTGGCTGGAGGAACCGTACGTGAGAGCCGGCAATGGTCCTGAGTAAAGCCTGGAGAGTCTCCTCAGATAAACTCTCTTGAGCCACCAACGTTTTGGCTTGGGATTACTTTTGGTACCTTAAAGTTTTCAAGGAATTGATCCATCTTATCTAAGTTGTCAGATTTGTGTGATAGAGTTGTTTGTAGTGTTCCTTTATCATTCCTTTCCCCCAGCTCTACTGTTCTTGTAACAGTGTCTGTGAGGTCTGCGTGATGTCCTTCCTTTCAGCTCTGACAGTGGCCATTGCATCCCCCCGACCACCCCCACCGTGATCTGTCTGACTAGAGTTTCAATCAGACGACCACTCTGGTTTCGTTGATTTTCTATTGTTTTTCTGTTTTTTACTTTACTTCCGTTATTTAGGATGTGTATGTCCCCTTATCATGTATACATTGTTTCCTTCCTTCTGCTTGTATTGCATTTAATTTGTTCTTCTTCACTAGTTTTTAAATATGAGGTTAGATAATCAACTCGAGACCTTCTTTTTTAGTATAAGCATTTAAACATGGAATTCTCTAAGTCCTGTTTTAGTCACATTGCATAAATTATGTGTTGTATTTTCATTTTCATTCAGTTAAAAATATTTTCTAATCCCTCTTGAGATTTTTTTGGGGGGCCCATAGGTTATTGAATTTCCAAATGTTTTGGGATTTTTCCAGATGTCTTTTCTGTTATTGATTTCTAGTTTAATTCCATTACAGTGAGCATGTGCTTTGTATTATTTGAATTCTCATATATTGATTAAGCCTCATTTTATGGCCCAGGATATGATCTATCTTGATAAATGTTCACTTGAAAGGAATGTTTATTCTGTTATTGTTGAATGAAATGCCCATAAATGGCGATTAGTTTTTAAGTCTTCTATATCATTGCTGATTTTCTGTCTAGTTCTATGGATTACTGATTACAAATATCTCTTACAATATATTTGTTGATTTATCTATTTCTTCTTTCAATTCTATCAGCTTTTGCTTCATGTAGTTTGATGGCTGTTGTTAAGAGCATAGGCATTTAGGATTGTTATGTCTTCTTGGAGAATTCACCCCATTATCAATATTTAATAACCAATTTACTATCCCTTGTTATCCCTGACAATATTTCCTTGTTCTAATGTCTACTCTGTCTTATATTAAAATAGGCACCGCAGTTTTTTTATTGGTATTTTCATGACATATCTTTTCCCTTCCTTTTACTTTTATCTATTTCTATTTAACGTGGTTTTGCTGTAGTCGACATAGTTGAGTCCTTTTTAAAATCTCATCTAACCATCTGTTTTTTAATTGGAACATGTAGAAATGTGGGAGCCTTACACCCACATAGGTTTCTTTACGCTCTCTTCTTTATATTATAGTTGTAATATATATTCATATACTCATATTGAAAAACCTACCAAGCAATGTCATAATTGTTACTTTTTAAAAAAGATTTTATTTATTGATTTTTAGAGAGAAGGGAAAAGAAGGAGAAAGAGAGGGAGGGGAACACGGCTCAGCTGCCTCTCACACCAGACTCGCGACCCAGGCCTGTGGGCTGACCAGGAATCGAACGAGTGACCTTCCGCTTTGTGGGAGCATGCCCAACCAACTGAGCCACGCTGGTCAGAGCCATAATTGTTACTTTCGATAGTTATACTTATTTTAAATATTTAAAAGGAGGAAATAATATATTTATCTTGATATTTACTATTTCTGTTGCTCTTCTCTTATTTCTGAATTCCACGTTTCCCTCTGGTATCATATTTCTTTATTTTTCTTTATCTTTAAGAGCTCTCTTTAGCATTTCTTTTGGTGTAGATCTGCTGGTTTCTAATTCTCCTAGTTTTCCATCAGCTGAAAATTTCTTTATTTTGCTATCTTCTCAAGGACACATTATTGGGTATAGAATTTTGGGCTAACAAGTTCTTTCTTTCACCAAATGAAAGTTAATTCATTGCATTTGGCCTCCATGGTTTTTGATGAGAACTCCTTAGTCATTCAAAGTGTTGTTTCCCTGTATGCAATGTGTCATCTGTCTCTGACTGAATATGTACATACCATGTATATGTGTAAGTATATATATATGTATACACACACATATATATACACACTGATATAAATAAATTTGTATACTGATACGTATACATATATATACACGCAATTATATACTGGTTGTGTATATATTCAAATATATAGTGATATGCGTATATATAAATACATTATATTTATATATTTAAATATAGTACGCCTTTTAATCTTTGGCTTTCAGTAGCTTGATTATGTATTTTCTATACATTTTAAGAGTGTCACCTTCTGTAGCATGTTTATAATAGCTGCTTTAGTACCTTTGTCTGATAACTCAAACACCCTAACCATTTTATGGTTTGCTTTTGTTAATGGTCTCTTCCCAGTAAAAAAATGATCAGCTTTTTCTTTTTCCCCTTTTTTAATGTAATTTTGAGTTGTATCCTGGACATTTTGAATATTATATTGTAAGATTCTGGGTCCTATTAAAATCCTCTGGAGATGCCAGTTGTTTTGTTTAGTTTTGCTTGGTTTTAGTAGTCAATCAAGCCTGTTAAGTTGATACCACAAGTTCTGTCTCTCCTTCTGTAGATGCCAGTCCTAACAGAAGTTCAGTTTTCAAAGCTCTTCCTGTGCTGTTTGAGATTTCTCTATGATTTTTAGGAACCCACGTTGCTGCTGTCATGGCAAATCATCCTAAAACTTGGTGACTGAACACAGCAAACCTTTAGTATCTGTCATTTTCTATGTTTCAGGATTCTAGGTGTTGCCAAGCTGGGTTTTCTGGCTCAGGGTATCTCAGAAGGTTGCAGTCATGTCAAGGCCTGACAGCGGGAGGAGCTGCTTCCCAGCTCACTCGTATGGCTATTGACAGCTCCAGAAGTTCCACTTCAGAGCTATGACATGGCTGTTGACAGGCTGCAGACCCTTGTGGGCTGCTGGCCAGAGATATCAGTTCCTTGCCCAGTGGGCCGCTCCCTGGGGCATCTCACAGCATGGCAACTGGCTTTCCTCGGAGGAAGCAAGGGAGAGAATGAAAGAGCGTGAGTAAAATGGAAAACAGTCTTTTTGTAACCTAATTTTGAAAATGACATCCCGACACTTCTCCCATATTTTATTTGTTGGAAGTTAGTCGTTAAGGCCAATCCACATGCCTGGGGACAGAATTATAAAAGGACACGAATGCCTGGAGGTAGGGATCACAGGGGTACATTTCAGAAGCCGCCTACCACTTTCTTAAATCAAATGCCTGATGTGCATGGTTTTTAAGAGCATATTGCATATCTTCAGACCTTTCTCATATAACATGGAAAAGCATAAAATGCTGTCACATGTTTTGTTTTTCTTTCTTTCCTGGCAAACACAGATTCCATCTGGGTTCAATAGAAATTAAGGATGTCGAAAAATGGAAGGCAGATCTAGAAAGAGCCAAGGATATGGAAAATAAATGTTTGGTGCATCATTTTCATGCTAGAATGGTTTCCTAGTCTGAATATTGTTAGGCAAATTAAGCATAAGAAACATCTGGCTAGAGAAAAACAAGGTACAAATTAGCAGGATGAACAGAAGTTAGTGGAGTATGTTACATCATTTTACACCATTCGAGTTTGCAAACATTGTAAGTTTGAGATCAACTCACGTTCCTTACGGGATAAATTAAGCTACTGCCGAATTGGTCCTTTATCAAGTAATGAAACAAGAGACGTTCCTGTTTTTTTAGCTTTTATATCAGCTTAAGACCCACTGAATACATTAAAGCTCTATGAGGAATTATGTAGAATTCTTAGGTATGAGGCTGACAAGTTGAAGAACAGGTATGAGGTTCCTAAAAGTAACAGATTTGCTTCTAATATTGAATGACCAAGTGTATTTTCCAAAGAGGTCCATGATAATACTTTTCATTCCGCATGATTCTCTGCAATGTGATCTTGCTACTCCCCTATAAAGAAGTAGAGTCTATTTCTTCATCCCCTTGAATCTAGACAGGCTTGACATCTGCTTTGACCGTTAGAATATGGCAGAAGTGATGCCATGTCATGTCCAGTCATCACCCTGAGCAGATCCAGCGGCTTCTGTGCCCTGCCTCTTAGAGCTGTCAGCCACCACATCACACGTCTGGACTAAGCCAGAGAAAGACAAATACCGTAAGATTTCACTCATATGTGGAATCTAATGAACAAGCTGAACTAACAAGGAAAATGGGGACAGACTCATAGATGGAGAGCAGGAAGACAGCTATGGGACGTGGGGAGGTGAAGAGAGGAAGGACTGAGCAAAAGGGAAAAAAGGACTCATGGGCATGGACAACAGTGTGGTGATTGCTGAGGGGAGAGGAGTCTAAGGGGACTACATGGTGATGGGAAAAAAGCACAATAAAGAGAAATAAATAAATAAATATGTCAAAAAATAAAAAGAAATAAATAAAGGTTAAGCAATAAAAAATAAATAAAAAGAAGTCTGGGCTACTCCCTTTGGCAGAGACCCCCGTGGAGATGCCTTGAGCTTCAGACATGTGAGTGAGGAAGCCATCCTGGACGTCCTACTCAAATGAGCCTCCAGATGACTGCAACCATGGCCTCCATCTAACTGCAATCACACGAGGACCCAGGGAGACCCAGTCAACTGATCCCTGTTAGCCCACAGAATCATGAAAAGTAATATAAATCATTACTTTAAGTCATTAAGTTTTAAGGTGGTTTGTACACCACACTAGATCATTGGAAAGCATTGTTTACATAAAGCCAGAATTTGAAGAACAACTTTATATCATGCAAAGACATTTTAGGAGATTTACAATATTAAATTATTTAACCATAGAACACTACTGATTTATCCCATAGTATTTACCTTGTTGATCCACAGATTCAAAAAACTTCCCAGATGAAATCTGAAACTGGCCTCCATTACACAGAGGCCAAAGAGAGACCACAGAAAGAGGCAGACCACTCCATACTGGCAGGGAGCAGGTGTGATAAGCAAAGAAACTTACACGTAAGGTTTGTCTTGGATGGCGCAAGGCAAGTAAATCCCGCATCTGCTGGCGAGAATCTTAACAGTTTATATAGAGGCTTTAATGGGGTTCAGCCATATATACTGTCCGCATGACCTCACCAACACATCACTCTCTCTAAGCTGCATCCTTGAAAACCATTCCTACTGTGAGAATGGCGAGCAGAATGTGCACCCCAAGAATGGGAGAGAGGGCCCGGAGCGTCCGGCTGTCTGGGTCCAGCTTGCAGTTTAATTGGTGGTCCCGTTCTCTTGACGACCTCCTCCTACACAGTCTGGATATAGATACAAAGGTATGTTTTGTAGCTTAAAGTATAATGCATAAAATAATAATCAATAGCAATTGTTCTACCCTCAGATAAACATTATTACGTATTTATGTTTCCTTGCGTTATTTTTTCTGTTGCATTTTTAAAAATTCACATTACAGGATTATGTTTTTTTCCCCCTCACAATTTAACAGGATATGTTGAGTATTTTTATAGCATTAAATATTTTCAAAAACATAATCATAATGACTATGTAAATTTTTATATGCATTTCATATGCTTTATCTAACCATTCTCTTACAATTATATGTTAAGGTTGTTTCCAATGTTCCCAACATTTCACTTTTGTATTTAGTATGGTAAACTCCAGCCTTTTATATAAATGTGTGTGCTCATCTCCAATTGGGCCCTTAGAGAAGATCCCTAGCTAAAGAATATGATCATTATCATACCTTTCTAAAAATCATATCATTGAATCTGGTTGCCAAGGACTAACCATGTAGAGCAGCCCTGCTTTCATCAAACTTTGGAGATGGCAAATGGATTCCATCTGGAGTACCAACATCGATTAATTAGTAGTGGTGACCTGGTGCTCCCTGATGAGACGCACTGCCAAACCACATCTGGGTCTGTGCTTAGATGAATTGGTAATGTTTAACCTTAATGAGAATGGGAGAATGGAAGCACATGGGCTTTGGGCCTGCCAGCCCAGCCTTACGCAGTTCTGGGACTGAATATATATTCATATGTTTTTGCCAACATGAAATGCAAAAAAAAAAGTTTCTTGTTTTTGCGTATTTCCATTGTGAGTGTGGTCGAACGGCTTTTCGTATGCTTGGTGTCCGTTTAAATGTATTCTTTTGTGAATTGCTTTCCCATGACCCTTTGTCCGTATTTTCAATTGTCTTGCTAACATAGACTTACAGGAGTGCTTTATATATAAGGATAATAAGATTTTTTCCCCTGCCATTTTCCAATTTGTGATTTTTCTTTTGTGTATGATGATTTATGATGAATAGAAGGTGTTAATTGCTATGCAGTCAAATCAGTGAATGTTTCTCTTACGGTTTCTTTGTTTGCATGGTTAAAACATTCTTGCCCACCCTATAATGTTATAAATGTTCACCTATATATGTGTTCTTCTGGTTTATTTAGATTTAATTTATATTTATCTCTTAACTTCATCAGAAATCTAATCCACTCCTAATGCATCCCTAAGAGAGACAGATTGGAACAAGGGACAAAAAGACTGGGCAAGGAAGCAACAAATGAACTGAAAATAGTGATATTGATGGTGATGCTTATGTTATTAACTATTATTATAATAAAGTTGAAGCGCCATCCAGACATAGTAAAATTCAAGATAACTATGTTAAATAAATAAAGGCTAATATGTTGTTGAAGTTACCTTGTTAATGAGTGAATCTTTATGCACAGAGAATATATACCTATTATGAACATATATGTATAAAATTTAATATATTACATAAATTATAAGCAAGCCCTAAAAATAAAAATATAAATTGTCAAAGAATGACTTTGCCAGAATTAAATATACTTTCAGTCTTGAACAGATGGAATAGATTAAAGATGAAATAGAGTATTTGGTTAATGTATACATAAAGTTGATTTATAAGATAGAAGAATTTATATCTTACAAACAAAAATGCTTACTTTTCTCAAAATCTAATGGTATGTTTCACTGTATTCATATATCAGGTCATAACAGAACAGAAGAACAGAAAATATATAGTCCTCTTCTTTGACCTCCCTGAAATAAACTTGGGAATTAATTTAAAAATAGGTTAACAAAACATACATACTAATGCTGGAGTTAAAATAATAACATAAAAATAAAATAAAATAATCGCTCCCCTTCAATAACTTCTGGGCCAAAGAGGAAGTAAAAATCCAATTATAGGTAGTTTAGAAAATAATAATGACACCACCATGAGTATTAGCTAAAGCTATACTCGGTGGAAAATTACATTTATAAGAGCTCTATTTGAAAAACAAAATCAATGAAAATAAATGAACAAAGGATTCAAGGTAAGGAACTACAAAATGAATTGTTTGGGATAAAAGCATAAATTAATGTATCAGAAAACAAAGAGTCCAAATATTGGTTCTCTAAAAAACATAACAAAATAGGTAAAATGTCTATGAGAGTAATCAAGAGGGGAAAAAAGGAAAATTACCCATCTATAATACGAAAAAGAAATTAAATGACACCATACATACGGAGGAGCATATAAGGATAAAAAATCGTATGCTATTTAAATCTTTATGTTAATAAATTTTGAAATCTACATTTATATGAAAAGTAATTTCCTAAGAAAATATAAATTATTAAAACTTTCTTAAGAAGTACAAAACTTTAAATGAACAGATAACCTTGAAAGAGTAATAAAGGAAAATAAAATCACTTGAAATATAAAGGAATGACTCTAGTTCTGAGTACGAAGGCGTAGGTCTTCTCTACCCTGCCTCTCCTTTTGAACACAACTGTAACGCCTGTACAGGGTGCAGGGAACCACCGTTTGAGAACTCAGGAAAGTCAGTAGTAGCAGGTGGCATAGGGAAGGAGATCAAATTCAAAATACCACTGAACCAGCAGTGAGTTTGCCATTTCCTTTCCCTCCAGGACCACCCGAGCTCAGTGCAATAGTCTGAAACCCCAAAATAGGCGTAGGTGCAGACAGACAGCACTTCAGAAGAGGCATTTAAGTTCAGGCTTAGAGATGGGGAAAGAGAGAGTGTTCATAGTTGTTTTTCCTCCCTCCATTTTCATACTTTTCCAACTTCAGGCAATCTCTTGCAGCAATGATGGCAGAGGCCGCAAAGTGACAGAAATCCAAGCTTGGAGGAGGAAATTACTCATTGGCAAAGCTGGAAATCCAGGAAGATGGGGCCAAACGCCCCTGTCCTGCCATTTGACTCAAGTGAGAACACAGTCCCAAAAGTGTGCAGCAGAGGGGGTAATGAAAGTCTCAGCCTTGGGAGCAGAGGATTGAAAAAGGAAACCCTGGAAAAGTGAAATGGAATAAGGAGATAGTGGGGAACAAACACTTTGGGACCTTCTGAGCAGCTCACGCATGCATCTGATCTTAATTAGTAACTGAATTGCAAGAGAGAACAACACCCAGTCCCAAACTGACCACTCGGGGGCGCACACACAGGAAAAATCCTTATAGCGCTACAAAAACTTTGATCCCTGATTGAACATTGGAACCAATACCCACAGAAGGCTGGTTGGACCTTGTGACCTGAACCTCCCCAGGCTAACCGCCAGCTAAAACAAAAATATCAACACTTTCTACAGGATTTAAACAAGACCCAGGATTTCGTAACATAATATTAAAAATATTCAGGATACCATTCAATATTACTTGCAATTCAGTAATACCAAAAAGAAAAAAATTACCATTTGCTTGGGAAAGACAATTCTAGGTGACTGCTTTTGGAATTATATCATCACAAAGGCTTTAAAATAACTACCGTACAAATACTTCAACAAGCAACTACAAACTTTTATTTATTTTTTTTAGAGACAAATGGTTTATTTGGTAACAGAGTAAAGGAGGAATTCTTAATTCCTTTTCTCTCTCTGGTGACTGAACTATGATAGTCAGATGGATAGCAACATACAAGAATTCCCTTGCAGTCCTTGATCTTTTGCAGAAGTGCAAAGATGCCCGAGTTACGTGACTTGCAACTATTATCTTTTATACAGAAGTGCCAGCTATTGTGCTTCCCAATGTATCAGCGGTTGCTACATTTTCCTTTCTGTCTTCTGGTTTCATGGCAGGAAATAGAAGTACTTCCTTGATGTTACTGGAATCTGTGAGAAACATGGTAAGTTGGTTGATGCCCATGCTCCAGCCAGCTGTGGGGCAGCCCTTAGTCCAGGGCAGTGCAGAAGTTCTCGTTTATCAGCATGGGGTCATTCGGCTCAGGGTATGCATTGCATTGTTCCCTTTTTCACGACAAAAAGCTCAAAGCATTCCGGCGGACCCACTTTGGAGTGGTGTCCTTTTGCCGAAGGGCTCGTTATCTGCTGGTGATCACAGACGAGTGTAGAATTGACGTGCATCACTTCTAGGAACCCTCCACAAGCTTATCAAGGAGCCTGGCAGTGCTTTTGCCACACAGATATCATCAAGAACTTTGTGAGTTTCTTCAGTTTCCAGGACAAAGACGTTGGTTTCAGGGCAGCGTCACCTGCAGGGCTTTCGCAAGCTCTTCTACCATGCTGGTTTCCTGGAAGGGTGGGGTGAAACCAATCCCGCAGGCTTGGCTCTCTGGGTTGCCTGGACGGTAGGAGACACTGAACCCTCCTGTAACGTGCTGTACCGTCCCTGAAATCATCCCCATGATTTCCATGAGATCATGATAGTTATGTAGGCCATGAAGAACTCATAGGTGCCGAACTCAGGACTGTGAGTTGTATCAGTTCCTTCATTCTGGAACTGGCGTCCAGTTTCATAAAACCGGTCCATGCCCCCAACCATCAGCCTCTTAGGATAGAGTTCTGGAGCAATTCTCACGGGTGCATCTGTGTCCAGCTCATTGTGGGAGGTGATAAAAGGCTAAGCCACAGCTACCCCTGGGGTGATGCTTGTCCTGGGAGTTTCAGTCTCTAGGAGCCCCATCTCATCCAAGAAACGTCTTAACTATGTGATGATCTTGGAGCGGATGATAAACCCTGCCTCACAAAGTCATTCAGGATCAAATCCAAATATCTCTGACAATATTGTGTTTCCTTGTCCTTGAGGCCAAAGTGCAGATGAGGTAACGTACGCAAGCAAGGAGACGGCAGTGTGATTTTACAGGGAATCATGCTCCCCTTACCCTTCTCGGTTTTCCCAGGATTCCCCTGAACCCCAGTTATGTCTCCTTGATGCAGTTTGCTACTGACATGAATAAATTTTTCTTTGTCCTGGCTCAGTTGTTTCTCACCGAGCTCCTTCTGCTTGGCCTCCTTCTCCACGACTTTCTTCTCAGCTTTCAGGCATCTCTTGAGCTCATTTTTGCCCCGTTTTGACCCACTGCTGTCCACATTCACCTCAGGCCCTACAGTGGAGCCGTCTCTCTGGGGGCCCAAACCGAAAGAAATGAGGGCTGTCCCATGGTTTCTAAACATTCTTGAAACAAATGGAAACATAGAGATAGTCTTCCTAACAAAGATATGAAGAATCAAATGAAAATTTTAGAACTGAAAAATATAATAAATTAAAAACTTACTTAATGGGTTCAGTAATAGACTGGAGATGATAGAGAAAGAGGAGCACCATCAATGTAGAATTATATATAATACAAGTATACACCATGTACACGGGCATGTATGTGTATACATACACATACACACACCAACACCACATGCTGGATGAATGCAGAGCCTCTAGAACTCACATACATTTCCATTCTGAATGAGCAATGGTACATACACCACTCTGGAAAACATTTGGGCAGTTTCTTATAGCATTAAATACACTTTGCCATATGATCTACTAATCTCACCCCTGTGTATTTATCCCATGTAAATAAAAATTTCACACAAAAACCTATGCCCAAGCTTTCATGAACCTTGAAATTATTATGCTGAGTGAAAAAAATCAGTCTCCAAAAATTATATACTGTTTGATTCCAGTTATATGACATTCTCAAAAAGACAAAACTAGTGTGATGGAGAACAGTTAGTGGATTGCCAGGTGCTGGGGGCAAAGGGAGAATGTAACTCTAAAGGGAGTTTTGGGTTCTGTATTCTGTATTGTAATTGTAGTTACACAAATCTGTGTATGTGTGTGAATTCATGGATCTGTATACATGCACACAAAAAGATAAAGAGTCATTTTTACTGTATGACAATTTTAAAAATAAAATTCGTTAAGTAACTATAGCTCTAGCTGTCTCTGAAGGCAGGTGGCAGTGGTATAGTTTGTCAATAAGAAATTGTCTTTACTGGTCCCTTCATATTTTACACACTGATGGGAGAAGGAAAAGGAATAAAAACCAAAAGGATTTGCTTATTATTATTATTGTTATTATTACTGTCATTATAATTTGTGTTTAGAATAGTGTTCAAGATCACACATGGAGGTGGGTTCAAGCCTTGAACTTGAATAGAATGTCTAGAAATACAGATAATAGTATTATATTTTTTACAGGATTGATGATGATGAAAGATGAACACTCTGAGCTCCTACTTCTAAGTAAGAACAAAGGTTGGTCCTTTCAGTGACTCTGAAGAGCCCTTCAATGACTGTTCTTCTGAGATGTCATCTTTCATCGCTCCTTTGGAAAGCCGGTTCATAAATTCAAGAATACAGGTAGTGTGTGTGGGACACTCCTTTGTAGGTAACTGTTTGTAAAAGGAAATGGTCACTGTGAATATAATAGCTCAAAGAAAGTCAGTTCACCAAGCATTCTAGAAACCGGGGGCACTTTTCATTACCTCATGAAAGATTACCATTCCATGTGTTGTTCACCAGTTCAAGATGCAAGTCCTGCAGAGTTTAGCTGAGGAGAATCCCAATTGTTTGGAAATGCACTCATGGTGCTTAGATCCCCTGGATAAGAACACCTGCTTTCCTAGAGACAGTGTGTTCTCATGTGAAAATGGAGGCAAACAAATATTAAGTTGGCCAAAAGGTTCGTTCGACGTTTAGGTGAAAATAAAAGACATTTTTCATTTTCACCAATAACTTTATTAAACAATGTATTCACTGTTTTATTCCAGTGCGTTCTGCCATCTTTCAGGCAATTGCAAAATTCCACCTTCCCATAAGTTGTTATCTTTTTGAGCAAAGAATTGTTCTAGGTGCCTTTTGCAGTCTACTAGGGAATTGAAATTTTTTCCATTAAGAGAATTTTGTAAAGATTGAAATAAATGGAAATCCAAAAGTCTAATGTCTGGTAAATACTACAGATGAATCAGAACTCCTCAGCCAAGCTGTACCAGTTTTTGCCTGCTCATCAAAGAAAGACGCGGTCTTGCATTATCCTGATGGAAGATTATGCGTTTTTCGTTGACTACTTCTGGATGCTTTTCATCAAGCGCTATTTTCAGTTGGCCTAACTGGGAGCAGTACTTGTTGGAATTAATCGTTTGGTTTTCTGGAAGGAGCTCATCATAGAGGACCCCCAATCCCACTGTCCACTCAGCATCACCTTCTTTGGTTGAAGAGCAGCTTTGGAGGAGCTGGAGTTGGTTCATTTCACTTGGCCCATGATCTCTTTTGTTCCACATTATTTTAAAGTATCCTGCCACTTTTTCATCGCCTGCCACAATTTGTATTAAAAACAGAATGTTTTTGTTAGGTTTAAGTAGAGAATCACATATGGAAATACTGTCAAGAAGGCTTTTTTTACTTAACATATGTGGAACCCAAACATCAAAGCGATTAACATAACCAAGCTGGTGCAAATGATTTTCAACACTTGATTTGAATATTTTGAGTATGTCAGCTCTCTCCTGTGTAGTATAATGTTGATTGTTTTCAGTTAATGTCCTGATTTGATTGCTATCAACTTCAACTGGTCTACCCAACCATGGAGCATCATCCAGCGAGAAATCTGCAGCACAAAGCTTCACAAACGACTTTTGACACATTCAATCAGTCACAGCACCTCTGCACACTGCAGAAATCTTTCTCTTTTTTTGCATTTCAGTTAGGTTTTTACCTTTCTTGAATTAACAAGGTGTCATATGCTGCAATGTTGTATATCTTCTTCCATCTTAAATAATACAATGGCTACACAAAAATTCACCAATTTTTGATGTTTTTTAAATGCATGCTGCTATGACAGCTGTCACAATAAAATCTAACAAAATTGTTTCAAATGAAGTTAAAGACAACTAAGCGCTACTCAAGCCATCACATGGGAAAACAGAACGAACTTTTTGGCCAACAGTAGATGCACTGTTGGATTGGGAGGTGATAAGACTACCCACGCTGGACTTCAGCTGCCCCAACCCAAAGGTAATGGTGTGGTGTGACCTGGGCAAAGCACATGTCTTGGGGCCATTTTTCTTTGAAGTCACATTTCTGAAGAGATGCATTTCACCATGAAAAGTGACCAGTTAACACCTGCATATGACAGACTAGGGGTGAGGTTTCTGGAGTGGCTCTAACAGGCTGGCACACCCCTCCCCCCAACCCCCATTAAGCCAGAAAGGCGAGGGACTGGTTGGATGACAATTTCCAACACTGGATTGACTGCCGTGGCTGTGTGGAGTAGACTGGCAGATCTGAACGCCGTCACTACTTCCTCTAGGTTTCTTCAGGGGAAATCAGCGGCCAACTAAGCTGAGGCATTGAGTGCATCATAGATACAAATGCAGCGACTGGCACAAATGCTGTGCGAATGCACCATCCTCACTGCAAGGTTGCATTGCTAGCATGAGACAACACATTGAACATGCACTTAAATGTAATAGATAAACACATATTGCCAGAATTTATGTCTACCTCATATAGTTCTGTTTCTTTACTGGTAAAAATGGACAACCATTATGTTTACTTCAAGATTTACAGCAGGATTAATTGAGATGAACCACATAATGTGATGTGTATTTCTAAATTTATCTGTATCTAGTGTTATGACCAGATTTACATTTATTTATATTAATTGCTTTTTAATTATATTCAATACCTCCATGAACTCTGTCTTCAGTAATTCTACTTAAAGAAACATACAGGTGGCATATTTTCCCAGCCTCTGTACGTGGGGGAGAATGTCTTTCTTAAATCCAGAACAGAACGGTATTCTTTTAAAGGATAGTCAGAAAGTGGTGTCTTCCTCTTGTCAGTGCTGCTTGTTGCTGTAATTCACTGACACTGTGTTATAGATTGAAAAACAAAACAAGACGCCATTTCCAGCCTGCCTGGAAACTGAACATTTTCCTGCCTCTGCTCCCATTCACGGGATTTATTTCTTGGTACCGTGGAGGATCTTTGCCAGTACTATTCTCTGCTTTCTTCCTCAGTCTCTCCTTCTGTCCCCAAACACAAATTTGTCCAATCTTTTTACAGAACCTGCTTTAATGTGGAAAAGTGGTTGCAGTGAATGGTGGGGTGAAGGTGGATGTCCTCTAGCACTGGACCCAATGGGTCTATAGGAATTAAGGTTCAATTTCTGATTGATCAACTCTGAAACTCTGAATCAAGGTGTTGGTGGTGAGAAAAATGTAATGCATCTCCCTTCCACTGCCCCACCAATAGGGCAGTCCCCCCTTGTCTGTGGGGCAGATGGTCTGAGACCCACAGTGGATATTTGAAATCACAGACAGTACCAAACCCTAGATGTACACTGTTTTGTCTTATACAAATACACCTGAAGGAAGCACGTTATGACTGCTCTTCGGCATGTTGGAATTGCGAGCAACAGCACTCCTGCGCCTTGGAGCCACTATTAAGTAGAGGTTGCTAGAACACAAGCACTGCGGCACTGGGCCAGTCGGCCTGATAACCAGGAATGTATGCTGGACAAAGGAGTGAGTCATGCCCTGGGCAGGATGGCACAGGATGACACAAGATTCCATCACGCTACTCAGAAAGGCATGCAATTTAAAGCGTATGAATTGTTTATTTCTGGAATTTTCTACTTCATAGTTTTGGGCCACCGCTGACTGTGGGTAACTGAAACTGTAAAGAGTGAAACCACAGATAAGGGGGGACTACTGTACGCATTTTTTTTTTCTCCGCATAATTCTTATTTACATGGGATGAAACCTAGGTCGTTTTTTTCTATTCAGCTTCGTGTCGTGATTTCAACACCTTTGGCTGCTTCTTCAATCTTAGTTGTCGGTATGGTGGAAGTTTGTCATTTTCTGGGTCTGTTATTTATTGTGGTATACGCCGGGGTTTTGGAGCCTTAGCACTATATGTTGGGCTGGATGATTCTTTGTTGTGGGGGCTGTCCAGTAAGGACACTGTAGGATGTTTACTGCATTCCTGGCCTCTCCGTTAGATGCCAGTAGCACCTTACCCACCCCACAAATGTCTCCCAACATTGTGGGTGAGGGGTGTGTGTGCAAAATCACCCTCTGTTGCGAACCAGTGCTTTACACTAGAGAATATAATAGACTAGAAAGCGCTGGGGAGCAGTGTCAAGACTGGAGCAGCGGGCTTCAGAACAGGCAGGGGAGACTTCTCTATGTCCTCACTCTCTTACCAGAAGACAATGAACACAGGCCTGATTGTTGAGCCCCCTGGGACTGCACAATGCCAACTCTGTCGGCCTCATGCTGTACCAGGGGCGTGCAACCTGTGATCTAAAGGCTGCGCGCAGCCCAGGATGGCTGCGAACGTGGCCCAACACAAAGTCGTAAATTTACTTAAGGCAGTATGAGATTTTTTTCATGATTACATGTTGCAATGTGTTTAATGTGTGGAAGAAGAACACAATTCTTCTTCCAGTGTGGTCCAGCGATGCCAAAAGGTTGGACACTGCTACAGATATTTCAGAATTACCTAGGAAGCTTTAAATGCACCCAGACCCATGGCAGATATCTCAAAGTATTGCTACTTTCATCACTACATTAAAAATAAGACATTTACTAAATAATTGATAAATGATGTTATGTAATGTGATCATGAAGAAGTATATGTATTACTACATGACAAACAGTTTAAAAAAATATTTTGATATCTATATTTTAATATAATTGTGTATTTTTGTGCCAGGAAAGACAAAGATTCCAGAAGAACTGGAATGAAAAGTGAAGAAAAGATTAATTTAATCTAATCCTCACAGCGGTTCAATTACAAACTCTTGCTGGAATCAAACACTATAATTCACCATGGTCATATGTAAATAGGGCATGGTTATATAGTAAATATAAACTTAGTGTCCCAAACTAAAGGCCAGAAAGTCCTCGTAGAAACCGATTTATAAATCTATAGGAACCTCCTAAATTTTAGGGCAGTTTCCCAAGATTTTGTCTGCACTTTGCTTTTGGAACTCAACTCTCTTCCCATTGTCATGTGACTAAATATGGTAATTATTTCCGTTGTTCACCAAATATGTCTAGATTTTTGCCTTCTAGAAATATGGTAGGATTGTACTTCCCTACTTCCTTTGGAGTTAGACGTGGCCATGCAACTTTTTTTGGCCAATGAAATGGAGCAGACGTGATCTATGCCACCTTTGGGGGTAACTTCAGGAGGCAGTGAGCAATTCGTTATGTCCCCTTTTCTGCGCCACAACCCTCGTGACAGCCTGCATGGAGGGGATAGCCCCCATAGCTACAGGTGTGGTGTATTAATCAGGATCAAGTTCAGCTGGATGTGACAGAAAAACTCAATATAAAGGGGGTCGGCTGCGCTCTGAGATGAGGACGGAGGTGTGCAGCAGTCGGGCTCTTTGCAACCTATGGCTCACCCAGAGGCGGATTAAGGTCAGTTGAGGCCCCGGGTGCAGAAGAAAATATTGGGCCCCTTAAAAAAAAAGAGAGAGAGACAGGGAAAATAAAAATACATGTTGACCATATTTTTAAATAAATAAAAAATATTATGTACTATTAATGTTTTACTTCCGATAAAATTTGAATATATGTATTGCACATGTGAAACCAAACTTGGTGTCATTAGAAAAAAGTGTAAAGCTGGGGTTTTGTGGGGCCCTTCAGAAGTCGGGGACCAGGGCATGCGCCCAATGCGCCCGCTGTTAAATCTGTCCCTGGGCTCATCTGTCCCTAGAAATGTGACCTTTATTCTCATGGTAGCTAGAGTTCTGCCATCGCATTTATGTTCCAGGCAGAAAGACAGATTAAAAGACAAAGGGAAGACATACAACAGTTAAAAGATAGCAACTGTCTTAAAAGAGGTTTTTCTGGAAGCTGCCACATAAAACCAGCACTTACACACCATTGCCCAGAACCTACCTGCACTGCCACGTCCATCTGCATGGGTGGCTGAGATATGTAGTTTTTATTCCAGGCACCTTTGTGACCAGCTAAAATGCAGAAGATCTATTGCTGTTTAAGAGACCGAGACCAGGTGTGGTGGGTAGGTAACTAGGTGTCTCCGGCGCAGTGAACATGTGACCTAACAATATCTCAGCCTGTCAACCACAGTCTGGGTTCAGGCCGGTCTGGGCTGAGGAATAGGCATATAACCCACGCCTGCTCTAGTGGAGTTCCTCTTTAAGGTGTTGGTTTTTGTTAACTTTTTTAAACCGGAGCTTGTGAGAAAGAGTCTCTCCTTCTCAGGTCATAAATCTGGAGACAGAGACTAAACTAACATGCACAGGAAAGCAGAAGCAGCAGAAAACTAGAAGCCCTAAGGAGTTCTTGATTTCCTTTTCCAAGACTTTCTGAGACTAGGCCACCCCTGCCCTTTATTCAGTTTAGTTATGTGAGCCAAGAAATCCCTTTTTGTTTACATGAGAAGTTGGGTCTCTATTTCTTGCAACTGAAGAGTCCTAAAGCAATTGTCTACCTCCCTGGGTTTTTGTGGGGAACACATGAGCTAGTACACATAATAGTTGCCATGGTTCCTGGCACATGAAGGTCCTGAAACATTTGCGCTTGATGATGTGTTTGAAATAATAGAGTAGATGAAATTTGGACAGACTCTCTCCTTTTTAAAAGTCTCAGCTCAAACGAGGTCTTGTTCATTCCCCGGGAAGATTTAGACCTTTCTCCATTCTTGCAGTCATCCTACTGCTTTGTGATTGCTTGCAAATCTATGTTCTCTTCTGATATCCCTTGAACTTCTGGAGAACTGGAACTGAATCTAATTCTCTTTAAATCATCAGTATCTTACATTCTGTCACAATAGAGAGTCTATAAATATTGCTAGAAAAATAAGGATTTGAAGAGTTTTTGTGATTAAAGCTGGCAAACTAGCAACAAGCATTTATGGAGTACATGCTCTATTCTAAGCAGTGTCCTAAGAGCTTTATGTTTTTATATTAACTCCTCACAATAGGCTATTACCATTACTCCATTTGATAGATGAGTAAACTGATTTCAAAGTCATACGACTAGTGAATGGCAGGGCCAAGATTTCATCTCGGGCAAACTGATTCCAGAGCTCTAACATTTCAACGGTACATTGTGCTGGAAGTACTTCATTAAATATAGATGGAACTAAATCATTTTATGTTAGACACAGGAAACTAAGATCATTGAATTCCATCAAGAAATAGACGCAAAACCAAAGCCAAGGATTGGAAGAGATTGAGTTCAGGTGGCTTATGTAACTGACTAGGCATATCTACAAAGTTCCCTTGACTCCCAGCTGGGATGGTTTAACCAAGGACTCCGCTTCTTACGCGCAAAGCATGCTCCTCTTTCGTATTTGCACCACCCCCTTCACGATCTTGCTTTGGGAAAAATCACTCCCAGGTGCAACTTGTGTTTCAAAGTAGCTGTGCGCCAGGTACCACTCAAAGCCAAGGGAAGAGCCCTCTACAGGTCTCACCTGTTGAAACAGACCACAGCACATGAAAAGGGGCCGGGGAAAGAAACCCCAACTCATTCTTCAGATTTTAGCACAAGTTTCATATCCTCAGAGAAGGCTTCCCTGGCCTAGGTCAATTCTGTCTACCTAAGATCATTCATATATATATATATATATATATATATATATATATATATATACACACAAACACACACACACACACTTTATATATTATACATAATGTATATATACACGTTTATATTTATATATAATATATATAATCTTGTGGAATATCTGGCTAATGACCACCTCACTCATTATCCTATAAGTTCTATGGGGACAAGATCTGTGTCAACTTTTGTTCCTCCTTCTATTCTCAGTGCCCTGGCACATAATAGGCACTCAAAAATATTTGTTGAGTTTGGGTAGTGGGCACATGATGCAATACACAGATCACGTATCATACAAACGTACACTTGAAACCTATATGATCCTATCAACCAAGGTCACCCGAATAAATTTTTTAAAAATTATTTGTTGAATGAAAAAAACGGATGAATAAGTAAATGTATGACTGAAACACCACGTCACATCATTCTTAGGGGGCAGATACGCCCCATGTATGGTGTGAACTGAGGGCGCCCTCAAGAGTCTACACACTCACACACACCACGCGCGGGCTAGAAATCCCCACTAGGAAAGTCAAATAATCCTCTATTCGGTGAAGGCTCTGGGGCACCGAAGGGGGAAAATGAGATGCAAAAGGTGAGCAAGCAGTTTTCTTTCAAAGGATGCTTTCAATTCCCTGGCCAGTCCGTGTGTGTGTTTTCTTCTACAAAGTGTTTCCAATTACTGTGGCACTCTCGGTATCTGGATCCATCTCCAGTGAATTCCTCTGCAGCTCCTGCCAGACATATGGGATCAATCAGGGCTTGGGCGCTGGTGCGCTTGCTGCGGGAATGTTGACAGCCTGACAGACGCGGGGTTCTGGTGTCGTGGAATCTCCGAGTCTTTGGCTTGATCCCGGGAGAAGAACGAGAGGGGGAGGAGAGACAGAGGCAGGAGAGAGCAGAGAGGAGCGGGAGAGACAGAGCGAGGAGGGAGAGGAGGGAAGCGGGAGATTTTCTTGACTGCCCCCTTTCCTTCAAACGTTTTATAGTCTTCAGGGACAGAAAGGAGGTGGAGAGAGGGAAGAAAAAAAGACAGGAGAGAGAGGGGGCCAGAGAGCGCGCGCCGTTCCCTCCCGAGTCCCCGCGCTGCCGGAGGAGTCTGGATCGTGTCCCCAGTGTCAGATAAAAGGGCGTTGAGGCTCACGGCCGCCGACCCGCGCCGCGCGCGGCGCACGCCCCTCCACCAGCCCGGCCGCCTTCTGCGCCCTTGGGCGGCCGCTCCGTCTCCAGCGCAATGTGGCCGCGCCTGGCCTTTTGTTGCTGGAGTCTGGCGCTTGTTTCGGGCTGGGCGACCTTTCAGCAGATGTCCCCGTCGCGCAATTTCAGCTTCCGCCTCTTCCCCGAGGCCGCACCGGGGGCCCCGGGGAGGCTGCCCGCGCCGCCCGCGCCGAGCGAGGAGGCGCCGGAGAGCAAAGTAGAGCGGCTGGGCCAGGCGTTCCGGCGGCGCGTGCGGCGGCTGCGGGAGCTCAGCGAGCGCCTAGAGCTCGTCTTCCTGGTGGACGAGTCGTCCAGCGTGGGCCAAGCCAACTTCCTCAGCGAGCTCAAGTTCGTCCGCAAGCTGCTGTCCGACTTCCCCGTGGTGCCCACGGCCACACGCGTGGCCATCGTAACCTTCTCGTCCAAAAACAACGTTGTGCCGCGCGTCGACTATATCTCCTCCCGCCGCGCGCATCAGCACAAGTGCGCACTGCTCAGCCGCGAGATCCCGGCCATCACCTACCGCGGCGGCGGCACCTACACCAAGGGCGCCTTCCAACAAGCTGCGGTAAGGCACCCGCCCCGCCGGATCCCGGCCCTCGCTCTCGCGCTCCCGTCCTCCCAACTCCCGGGCCCTTCAGCCCACTACCACCGGCCCGGTTCTAAGCCGGGGTTTCACCTGGGGCAAGCCACAACGTCCCCAAGTCTAGTGTTCCTATGCACAAAATCAGTCGTACTACGTTCCTTTTGTTGTAGGGGGGTCCCATGGGATAATGGATTTTTAAACGCTTATGTAGGTGTCAGGCTCCTTAAGAGGGCATCTTTGAGACGGGCCCCCTTAGGAAGGTGTCTCTAAGATGCTATCCTCATTCACACTTGTAATAACAGACTGTGTCCAACCTGGAACAGGTGAGTGCGTGTTATGAAGTATCTGTAAATATAAGTGGAGTGACCTATTCCCCAATTCTCTTACAAGATATTTTATGCTTTCAATATGCATTTAATTGCATGTCCTCTGAACCCTTTACAAGATTTTTAGCATCTGAAAGAGGAAGTCAGTTTTAGATGATGGACTTTTACAAAACTTAACATTTTCTGATTAACACATATTCAGTTGAAGAAAATTTGGACATGTAGAAATGTCTGACACATAACAGCAAGCCAATGTTTATGGAAATAATGGGAAAGAAAGGAGAAAAAGAAAAAAACCCTATAATCTCATCACCATAAAAAGCCACAGTTTACTTAGTGTTGAACATTTACCCCGTATGCACATCTGTACATACTTTAACCAAACTGATGCCTAGCTGTGCTGTAGCCTGCATTTTTCATTTGTCATATCATGAAATGATCTACATGATACCATTGAATATAATATAAGTAATGTATGTGTACATTAGTTTCAGACTATTCCATTGAATACCTGTGTCATAAGTTATTTTAGCTATCACACATTGTTGGACACAGGTTTTTTATTAAGTAAGTTATAATAGATATAAATATTCCTGGACCTCTTTGATTACTTCTTCAGGACGAATTTCTATAAAGTTT
Organism: Mormoops blainvillei; assembly: GCA_004026545.1. NCBI lineage: Eukaryota > Metazoa > Chordata > Mammalia > Chiroptera > Mormoopidae > Mormoops > Mormoops blainvillei. The sequence continues at coordinate 132,376 of PVJD01001120.1, forward strand.
CTGAATTAAAGGATATGAACATTTATGAATTTCTTAATACATAATGTCCATTTTCCCTTGGAAGGCTGTAGAATTTACATTCCCACCAGCAGAGTATCACAGTAGCAAGTTTACCAGATGGTCACCAATATAATATGTACTTTTATTTTTAATATCTGCTGATTTGCTAGGTGAATAGTGGTACCATTTTGTGAGTTCAATTTTTTTTTAGTTTTATTGAAGATGAACATTTTCCAATACAATTACTGGGCACTTGTATTTTTCTGCTCCTGAGTTTTGCCCATTTTGCAATGATGGCACGTGTTTTTTTGTGGTGGTTGTTTTTTGTTTTTCCTTAATGGTTTGTAAAAGATTTTTATATAGTAAGACTGGTAACTCTTTTTTTGTGTTTGATGTACAGGTTTTTTCCTAGTTCACTGCCTTTCACTTTGGTTCATTGTTGTGTTGTTAGATAGATGATTGAGTTTTTAGATATTTACTCTATCAGACTTTGTTCTTCAGATCCCATATTTGCTTATACTCTTAGAATGGCATTCCCATTTCCCAAGTCAGACAAATAGTTTTCTATATAACAGTTTAAGTCATCTGGAACTTATTTTAGTGTATGGTATGACAAAACTGTCAAAAATTTTTTTTTTAATAAATAGTTAATCAGTTGCTCAGCACCATTTGCTTATTAGCCATTCATCCTTTTCCAATTTAATTGAAGGACACTTTTTCATACTCTAAATACTTGTGGATATTTGATTGCCTCCTGGCTTTCTATTAATTTTTTATTATCCTGTATAATAAGATATTCTTATTACCTGTCTATTATTAAACTTTGCAAGCATGACTTAGTTGTTATAACTTTAAAGTATATTTAAATATCTGGTCACCTTTTTTTGGTCTATTTTTTGAAAATCAACTCATGTATTTATTAGTTAATATGAATTTTTAATTCATTTTCACATTTTCCAAAAGAAACCTGCCAGTATTTCTGTTTCAATATAGAAAACGTTGAATTAGCCCTGGTTGGTGTGGCTCAGTGGACTGAGCACCGACCTGCGAACCAAAGGGTCTCTGGTTTGATTCCTCGTCAGGGCACATGCCTGGGTTGCGGGCCAGGTCCCCAGTGCGGGGCACAGGAGAGGCAACCACACATTGATGTTTCTCCTTTCCCCTCTGTCTAAAAAAAAAAAAAAAAAATTGTTGAATTAAGTTGGAGGTTATTTACATTTTATAATAGTGGTCTTTCCAAGTCAAAAATATGGTATGTCCACTTATAACCAGTCCTGTTTATACCCTTCAGTAAAGTTATAGATTTCTAGTAATTAAGTCCTGCATATATTTTCCAAATTTAGGCCTAAATATATTCTATTCAGTGCTGCTATTATGAATGACATCCTTTCAAATTAAATTTTAAACGATTATTCTTATTATATAGAAACATTGATTTTTTTGACTATGTCTTCTGTATCTGGATTCTTGTTGAAGCATCTGGTTCATTTTTTTTTCTTTTTTCTTTATAAATTGCATTTTATTTTACTGAAGTTTATTGTATATAAAATAATCAGAAAAAGTTTCTGTAAATACACTAATATTTTGGTATATACCCTCTTGACTTTTTTTCGGTTGTCTAGTTAATAGGTATGTTTTTTGTACATGTACACCTATTGTGCACAAATAATGTTTATCCAAAAAAAGATTGCAGTGTGCATTCTCTTTCATAACTTGAATTTCTATTCCACCATATTTTCTTTTTTAATAAAGATTTTACTTATTATTTTTAGAGAGAGAGGAAGGGAGGGAGAAAGAGAGGGAGAGAAACATCAATGTGTGAGAGATACATCTATCGGTTGCCTCTCTCACACCCCGAACTGGGGATCTGGCCCGCAACCCAGGCATGTTCCTTTACTGGGAATCAAACCCATGACCTTTCGGTTTGCAGGCCGGCACTCGGTCCACTGAGCCACACCAGTCAGGGCTATTCCACCATATTTTCAGTCTTCTTTCCATAATAAGAGATATTTTATCATTTTTCCATAGTCACACAAAATTCTACTATAGAATGTGCTTTTATTTTTATCATGTAATTACTGCTTATTATATATTTAGGCTGTTTCAAACAGCACTGTGTGACTAACCCTTTGCCCATATCTCTAATAATTTCCTTAATGCAAATTTCTGAAGTGCTAGGTATTTTGCATCAGACAGAATGTCCATTTGCTAAGGGCTTTTATAAATGTGCCAAGTTGCTCTGCAGAAAATTGGTACCAAGTTATACTCCTATGATCAGTACCTAGGATGCAACCAACACAAGTTAGTATCAACTGAGTGTGTCTCCCCAACCTTATGTGAAAAATTGAGTCCTATTTTAAATTGCATTTCTTTATTAGTGAGGCTGAATGCCTTTTTCACATATTATTGGCCACATAGAGCTCTTCTTTTTGATTATTAAAACATTTTGAGATAATTATCCATTTTTCATTTGAGAGTGGTTCTTTTTCTTATGAATTTGCAAATACTCTTTATTTTTTAAAAAGGTTTTCTTTATTTATTTTTAGAGAGAGGGGAAGGGAGGAAGAAAGAGAGGGAGAGAAACATCAACGTGTGGTTGCCTGTCATGCATCCTCCACTGGGGACCTGGCCTGCCACCCAGGCATGTGCCCTGACTGGGAATTGAACCTGCAACCCTTTGGTCAACCAAAGGGTCTGCAGGCCAGTGCTCAGTCTGCTGAGCCACACCAGCCAGGTTGCAAGTGGCCTTTAAGTTTTCATGATACTAACCATCTGCTGATATGTATGAGGCAAATATTTTTTTCTTCGTGGTTAACTTGCCTTTTAAATTTGTTTGTGGTAGCGTCTATCAAATTGTCAGTTTATTGTTTCTAATTTTTAAAAATTTTGTGTTGTTTGGGTCTCTTACAAGGTTTGAAAGACTTTTGCCTTTAAGAGATGAAATAACTCCTGAAAGATGCTCTCTGTTTCTTGAAGTAGTTGCACCAGGCAGGGTTCAGTTTTTCAGACTCAGTTCTCTGTAGGTTTCCATCCCAAGTACTAATAAGGTACTCAGTTCTCTGGCCTTCTACTTGATGCCGCTGCCCACGCCATCAGAAGAACCTCTCTGCATCAGGGGAAAACATGCTATATATTGGGTTGGCCAAAAAGTCCATTTAGTTTTCTCTGTAAAATAAAAGACACATTTTTTCATTTTCACCAATAACTTTATTGATTTGGATTATGTTGAGTGTCGGCTATTGCCCGTTATTGGCTTCTAGTGGGTAGAGAACTAAACATCTTCCAATGCAGCAGACAGCCCCACAGCAAAGAATTATTTGGCCAAAATGTCAATAGTACCAATAAACTTCGCACACTACTTTTGACTCATTCAGTCAGTCACAGCATCTTCCCCATACACTGCACAAATCTTTTTTGTGTTTCAGTTGTGTTTTTATCTTTCTTGAAATAATAAAACATAACATGCCGAAAATGTTGCCTGTCTTCTTCAATCTTCAAGAATAAAATGGCTGCACAAAACCACCAATTTTGTTAAGTTTTTTCAAACGCATACTAATATGACAGCTGTCACAATACAATCGAACAAAATTGTTTTGAATGAAGTTAAAGATAAGTAAGCACTACTAGAGCCATCATTTGGAAAAAACTAAACAAACTTTTTGGCCAGCACAGTACTAGCTCCCCTCTTCATCTTGGCCAGGTTTGGGGGGCCTCCGAGTGTTGTTGACCCAAACAGTTAAGTGGGTGGTGTGTTGAGTACACATTGCTCTCCTCAAGACCTACTCCGTCTTCAGCTTCCTCCTTCCAGATATATCCAGTCTTGGAAAGTGGAATTACCAGCAGGGTTCCCAGTGCCTTTCTTCAGTTCGAATCCATTTGTGATCTAACAAGCGAAGGCTCCTCAAAAGTTTGTGTTCACTGAACTTTCCCCTGATTTTAGTTTTCTTTTCTCATTTTGGTTGGGTTATGAGAAGATGCAGGAGAGGGGCAACTGGACTCCTTTCCTGTCTAACCTGGAAGCCAACATGTCTTTGCTGTAACTTTTCCCAACCTCTGTTGACCATTCTTAGGGATAATTAAAATACACTTCGAGAAAATTGATAGAAATGACCAATGTTTAGAGAAGACATTGGTGGAGGTTTAAATGTGGATTTTTCCATAGAGATCAGGCAAGTATGTTTCATCGCAGAGTTAGTTTGAAAGTGGTAAGCTATATAGTTTGGGTTTGAATATGAAATCTGTATTATCATGAGAGTGAGGCAATTCATCAGATTCCCATGTGTGTGCAGATTGGTAATATTGGAACTGATTGTGACCTGGTCTTTATGTGAAATTGACAATCACAGGGATGTTTTTGAGGTTATGAATTACTTTCCCCAGAAAAGTTAGTTTTTCACAACCTTTCCATTGGACACCGAAGGCCCACACAGCTACACTCAGATGCAAACACAGGCAGACACACAAACACACAAAAATGCACAAACACACAAAAATATACATAGACACACACATGCACGTACACATAACCCCTCATAGTTCAGACATCTTACTCCCTTATGTAAAATCTCAAGATGTAGAATTCCCTTTACCAATGTGAAATTTGCTGTCATCTTTCAACACATATGAGAGACTAAACAAAAAGGAAAACTGTGTTGCTTTATTTTTAAATTTATTTTTGGAATCGTACCGCTTGATGGGGAGTATATGTATGGACATGATTATCACACTTTATTTGAATGGATAAACTTCAGCGTAGACCTTTTCTTTGTAGACAACCTCCCCGCCAGACTCATCAAAGTGCAAAGATTAAAGCAGTAAAATCTGCAGTCAGCACAGATTTTTCCAGAGACACAGTCAGTAGGATGGGGGAAAGATTTAGCACCTGGAAATTAATTACATGAAACACTTTTACAAAATTAACAGAAAATTCTTCAGCTTTGCCTCTCCAAGGAATGAGTGCTTTGTAATGACAAAAGAGTGACACTTTTTAAAAATATATTTTATTGATTATGCTATTATAGTTGTTCCATTTTTTCTCCCCTTTATTCCCCTCCACCCTGCAACCCACCCCCACACCAGCATCCCCTCACTTAATTCATGTACATGGGTTGTACATATAAGTTCTTTAGCTTCTCCCTTTCCTATACTATTCTTAACCTCCCCCATCTATTTTGTACCTACCATTTATGCTTCTTATTCCCGGTACCTTTTCCCCCATTCTCCACTCTCCCGCTCCCCGCTGACAACCATCCATGTGATCTCTATTTCTGTGATTCTGTTCCTGTTTTAACAGTTCGCTTAGTTTGTTTTTGTTTTTTAGGTTCAGTTTTTGATAGTTGTCAGTTTGTTGTCATTTTACTGGTCATATTTTTGATCATCTTTTTCTTAGATGAGTCCCTTTAACATTTCACTTAATAAGGGCTTGGTGATGATGAACTCCTTTAACCTTTATCTGGGAAGCACTTTATCTGCCCTTCCATTCTAAATGATAGCTTTGCCAGATAAAGTATTCTTCGATATAAGTCCTTGTCTTTCATGACTTTGAATACATCTTTACATCCCCTTCTTGCCTTTAAGGTTTCTTTTGAGAAATCAGCTTTTAGTCTTATGGGAACTCCTTTGTAGATAACTGTCTCCTTTTCTCTTGCTGCTTTTAAGATTCTCTCCTTACCTTTAATCTTGGGTAACTTAATTATGATGTGCCTTGGTGTGTGCTTCCTTGGGTCCAACTTCTTAGGGACTCTCTGAGCTTCCCAGACTTCCTGGAAGTCTATTTCCTTTGCCAGATTGGGGAAGTTCTCCATTATTTTTTCAAATAAGTTTTCAATGTCTTGCTCTTCCTCTTCTCCTTCTGGCACCCCTGTGATTTGGATGTTGGAACATTTAAAATTGTCCCAGAGGTTCTTCAGCCTGTCCTCATTTTTTTGAATTCTTATTTCTTCATTCTGTTCTGTTTGAAGGTTTATTTCTTCTTTCTGCTCCAAAGCATTGATTTGAGTCCTGGTTTCCTTCCCTTCACTGTTGGTTCCCTGTATATTTTTCTTTATTTCATTTTGCATAGCCTTCACTTTTTCCTCCATTTTGCGACCATACTCAGCCATTTCTGTGAGCATCCAGATTACCAGTGTTTTGAACTCTGCATCTGTTAGGTTGGCTATCTCTTCATGGCTTAGTTCTGTTTTTGGAGCTTTGATCTGTTCTTTAGTTTGGGCTATATATATATATATATATATATATATTTTTTTTTTTTTTTTTTTTTTTGTCTCAGTGTGCCTATCATGTTGTGATGGGCAGAGCCTTAGGTATTTACCAAGACGGGGCAACCCCTGTCACTGCCTTGCGACGCTGTATGTGGGAGAGCAGCCTAAGAGGGGACAGTGCCCCTTGCTTGGCTCTTGACCGGCTCTCAGTCGCTTCCCCTGCTACCCACAAGCCAATTGGGGCCTTCTGGTGCTCATTTCCAGGTGGATGGGTTTGTGTACGTTCTAGGACCCTGTGGGCCTAGAACTCCAGCGAACTCTCCTGTGAGACTGGCAGTTTCTCCCGCCGCTGCAAACCCCACAGGTTTTTACTGGTATGGGTTTTGGGGCTTTCTTTTCCCGTGCAGGAACCCTCAGTTGCACGGCCTCTCTCACTCCCCGGTTGTTCCTCTTGGTTTACCTGCACACACATGTGGGGCCACCTGGTCCACCAGCCACCGCCCTGCTGCGCCTCCTCCCTGCTCCGGATGCCTGTCTCCGCCCCACCTGCCAGTCTGGATGAATGTTTCTTTTTAACTACTTGGTTATCAGATTTCCATACAGTTCAGTTTTGTGGCAGTTCTGGTTATGTTTTGTTTTTAAATTTTTTGTTTTCCTTCTTTTCGTTGTGCAAGGAGGCAAAGTGTATCTACCGATGCCTCCATCTTGGCCGGAAGTTCAGAACAGTGACACTTTCAATGACACTTTTGTCTGGGTTTCTATCCCACCGTGCATTTATAAATTGCCTCTCCAATATAGCACATTTTACGCTGGGCCCGCTGTGAATGCAAGACTCTCTATCTCCTAGGTCTTTCAAGTCAAAATAAAATCAGAGCTCCCCGCTGCCTCTTCACTTTGGCTAATATATGTTAAACAAACAGAGCATGAAGCTTCCTTTGGAAAAAAAACAAGAAACACTCAGCTGTCTTTATCGTTCCAGAGTTTCTGAAATATGACCCTCTGGTGGGGAATATGCTGTCCCACCAAAACTCTTAGCTGTAGATGGGCAGACGACTGGGAAGGGCTAGGCAAAAGCTCTTCGTAGCTTCAAGGAAGGAACATCATTGTGTATTTCTGCACTGGTTCATGTTCACACTTTTATCTGGGCACTAACCTGCTCCCATAGCCTCAGGGGAAAAAAGTATCTGCTTTGAAGTGTTTTAAGAAAACCTGGAAATGTGTAAAATGCCACTGGCATCAAACCCTGATGAACAAAATGAGGACCATTTTGTTTTTACACAATAAACTAGTAGTAGCTTTTGTGCTGGTCTTTTCGATGGCCCAAATGCTGAAGGAAGAAGGAAAGTTTGGGTTCTCTTTTTCTCCAGGAAAGGGTTGAGGAAGCCATACAACCCGCGGTGGATTCAGCTGTTGCGAACTCAGGGTGTGATTTAGATGTCAAGAATTGCGTATTGTTGTGGAAACCAAGTTCTTTTTTCATGATGAAAAGGTATATTTTTAAATGTATCTCTGGAACTCTTCTCTATTGTGCGTTTTAAACTTTTAAGCAATTCTCATATTACTTTGGCCTTATGTAGAAACTTCTTTTGTAATCTCATCAGAACTTCAGGAGGGGGAATAAATGAATAAATTATCAGTGCATAAAATAGACCCAGACCTCATGTATATTTCCCAGGCAAAAATGGTACTAAAATTCACTATTTGAAGAGATGGATGGGATGGGGGGAGGGAGCACACGAACGTGCATGTGCAAATAATTCTCAAATACTGAATTTAAATTCCATCTTAGTCTAGCGTTCGCATACATTTAATTTATTAGTTGTGTCATCCCCAGCGTAAAAGACCCTGTGGTGTGTGACAAGAATGTACACCTACTATAACACTTCCTGTTGGCTGCCAGTATCTTAGGTTTGGTTGAAGTGCACCATGAGAATACTTGGTCAAAGACAGTGACTGTTTAGAGATAGAGGGCAGCCTGCTCTGTCCTACTTCATGTCTGTGACCCAAGGATTGGAAGGTCACCCTACTGTCTATGTGGTACAAATGTACTCCGAGAGGATTTCTCCTAACAGTGGCCATGAAGTAGAATTATTAAATGTGTTTATTCTTGACCAGATGTACTTTTAATTTGTGAAGGGATTTGTATGTTACTAAGCACTTTCATATTACGATTTCACAGAATCGGTTTTATAGAAAAGGCATAGATACGGGGAGAGGTTCGGTAGCTAAGTGCTAACCATAGAGCTGAGTAAATGCCGAAGATAGAGTGAACCCAGTCTTCTGCTTTGTCAGCTGGTCTTTATCCTCCCCTACCCCCCTCCACCTCCACCCAATTTTTACTATATTACTTCCTTGTGTTGAGTATCAAAAGCCAGGGAGAAGTAGGGGATCCCATTTTCAGAACTGCAGAAGTGTTTCCTAAAATCTAAAGCCAAATAGTCTAACGCAGAGGACAAAAAAAACATCGCTTTAGGGACATTTTCATCCCATGGGTTCATGTCAGCTGGCTGTTGACATGTGTATGTATGTATACAGATCGATCATATATGTGTTTGTGTTCTAAAATATATACATATATTCAGTATATTTTAAAATTTTGGCAGATATTTTAACACCAGGAGATAGCATTTTTTTAGAGATCTGAGTTTTGGCTTACTTCATACATAGGAGTAGGTAGCAATCCTGGCCGCGATTTTGCTCAATTCATCAGCGTCCCAAACTGGCACTTGGAACTTCGTTACGTGGTCCTTGATTGCTAGTTCCATGGTCTAATGTGGAGCAATCATTGGCAGTGCCTGAGATGGTATAATTCCTTCTAGTTTGTCTTCTGAGCTTCCTTTTCAACCCAGTGAATTAGCTAGGGTTAGATTTAGCTGGATATAGCCCCCCCACAAAAAAAAATCTAAAGTACCACTGGCTTAAACACAATAAATATTTATATTTCTCTTTCAAATTAAGTCTTGAGTAGAAAATTCAGAGCTAATAGAGCAGCTTCGTGATGTCTTCAGGGGTCCGGGTTCCTTCCTTTCTGCTCTCTGCTCTGCCATCTTCGGGTTTCCTCATAGCTGAAGGTGGCTGTTGGAGCTCCTCCCATTGGGGCTTATTCCAGACCCCAGGAAGGAGGAAGGGGCAAAGACAGTCACATCTCTGTTTAAGGAGACTCTCTGGCAATCCCACAATACTTCCATGTAGATCTTATTGCGAAAACTTGGTCTCATGCCCACCTCTACTTTCATGGAGCTTCGTTGCCAAAGAGAAAGAGGGGGGTGGATGCTGAGGAAGTAAACAGTGGTCTTTGCCATGCTGGTGTGTCTGTCAAAAGCGTCTGTCTAACCAAGGAAATGTCTGGAAACCTCACTTCATTTCTTCCATGGCAGGATCAGGCCCTTGTGCTAGATTATACTTTTTTTTTTAAAGATCTTTTAAAGATTTTATTTATTTTTTAGAGAGGGGAAGAGAGGGAGAGAAACATCAGTGTGTAGTTGCCTCTCACATGCCTCCTACTGGGAACCTGGCCTGCAACCCAGGCATATGCCCTGACTGGGAATCGAACCGGCAACCTTTTGGTTCACAAGCCGGCACTCAGTCCCCTGAGCCACACCAGCCAGGGTTAGATTATACTTCTTTAGTAAAAACTACCAAAGTTCCAGAGCAAACCATGTAAACTTGGCAAGAGAAGCTCCCTACATTAGTTTCCCAGAAGCCAGAAGTTTCCAAATAACATGGCATTCACTCCTAAATACAAGAGTCTACGGAGAGTGATGGGGCCGAATGCTCACTACAAAGTAAAATCAATATTTTATTGTTCATCAAGCAAAGCCACACAAACATTTCTCAGGAAAACCTGGTTCTTCTGTGGCTTTTCCTGAGTAAGCGGTCAGGTTAAGAGGTCTCTGCAGTGAAAGGAGTTTCCTCTTCTCTATTGTCTCTGCCTCTCCCATAGATTTTCTTTTCAAATGCTTTTTTAAAATTATTATTTTTTTTAAATTTATTTTTTGTTGTATTTTTTTCCATTACCATTTCTCCCCCTTAGACTCCCCCCTCCACCCTGGAATCACACATGGTTGTCCATGTCCATGAGCCCTTTTTCCTTTTTGCTGGATCCCTCCACCCGCCACGCCTGCCCCTACCAAGACCTGTCATAGATTTTTAAGATTGTCCTCTAAATCTTTCCAGACCATATGAAGAAAGGCTTTCTGGAGTAGAGTCTGCTTATATACGGTAACCTGCTCTGGGCTTGGAGGCCAGCTGTGGACAGGGAAGCTCTGTGCAAGCCATTGTCATGCATGCATTTTGTTGCAGTATTTCCCTCCAAGCAGATGATGGTGGGAGAAGGTGAAATCTGTAACATGCTAGTAAGTGCATTTTGTTATCAATCTTTATGAAAAGATTTGGAAAGAATTTATCTTCTTTGCTATCTTGTGTTTCTCAGGAAGTCATTCAAGCAATTGTTTTATTTGCGTAAAGAGTTAAGCAACAGAGATTTCTCAAATTCAGAGCACATTTCTTTCATAGCTCAAGTACCTGTGGAAGCTTTGAACTTAAGGATAATTACTGCATCTGTTGAATTAGTGATAGCCACCTTGTTTCACGCAACAGATGTCATTCAAAAGTAAGGAAAAATCACTTCCTATAAGCTTAATAGAAATATGTTAAAGAAAGTCTTCAGTTAGACTTATTACATGTTTGATTCATTTACTAAGTAAGGTTAATTTACTTAGTAAATTAGTTATTAAGTAATGTTAAATTACTTATTAGTAAATTAGTCATTTACTAAACAAAGTCCAAGTTGGATATTTTTCAAGTTGTAAGTTACTGCTAGAGAGTATAAAACATATTTTGAGGCATATGAGTTCAACTCACTATTTTAATTCCTGCTCCCAATAACCTTCATTGCATAATTCCCATCCTACCACACCTGGTTGTAGGATACACTGGTTGCCAGTGCAAGATTAAAGATTTTTTTTTTAATTTCAAAGATGATCTGGGTAATGGAGAATGTGGCTTTTATTGCCCAGCTTCCTAATATTGAGTCTCTAAATTAAAGTGACTTGCCTTCCCAAGAGCAGGCAGTGCTGGGCACTTTGGAGCCTGACTCTGTAAAACTCGGGCTCTTCTGGGTAGCCAAGGGCCCAGAGAGTCGGGGAGAGGGGCTCTGAGGAAGTCCTGCCCCACAGAGGGAGAGTGAGAAAAGGAAGTGTAGGACAGCCAGAGGATGGAGGGGGCCAGAGGGTAACTCCACACAGAAACTAGAGGCAGCAACCACAAGTTCCAACCTTAATAAAATAAAAATATATCTACACCCTAATATATTATAGTCAAGAAAATCATATTTTAAGAACTATTTAATGACATACTAAATTGTCCAAATATCATAATAAACTAGCTGAAACTCCGTGTGTTTACCATCAGTATGTGAAACTCTACCCATTGAAGTCCAATTTCATAAAACATGTGCAACTCAAACTGGGAAGAAATTTTTCAAAACACTAACAGTAGTTATCTATACATAGTATATTTACCTATTTAAATATATCCATTTCTTCTGCATTTGAAACATTAGTTATAATGAACATGCATTACTTACTAGGAAGTGAAATATTACTCTCTGCATGGGCATCTCAAGGCGTAGCCTGATGTGACTGGTCTTCAAATAGTCCTTTTACATCTCAGGTTTTATCTTAAATATTCAGGAGAAATTTTGCATTCTGTTCCACAATACAGCCCTGCTTTGGAAAAGAAAATGATGTCTTAGTGCAACCGCCCCCAACCTTTTTGGCACCAGGGACTGGTTTTGTGGAAGACAGTTTTTCCACAGATAGGGGCGTGGAGAGGAGGACGGCTTTATAGCCTGCCACCAGATGAAGCTTAATTGCCATTTGCCACTCATTGATAGGGTTTTTATGTGAGTTTGCAAGTAATTGATTCTTTATTTTGACTCTGTGCAGCCAAATCTCTCTGCTAATGGTCATCTTTATTTGCAGCCACTCCCCAGTGCTAGCATACCCCCCTCAGCTCCACCTCAGATCATCAGGCATTAGATTCACATAAGGGGCGTGCAACTCAGATTCCTCACATGCACAGTTCACGATAGGGTTCACGCTCCTGTGAGAATCTGATGCTGCCATTGATCTGACAGGAGGCAGAGCTCAAGCAGTAATGTGAGCGATGGGGCGGGGCGGGGTGCTGTAAATACAGATGAAGCTTCGCCAACTCGCCTGCCACCCACCTCCTGCTGTGCGACCCAGTTGCTGGCGGGCCACGGATGGGTACCAGTCTGTGGCCTGGGAATTGGGGGCCCCTGCTTCAGTTTATCATCAGGAAGCTGAAATGAAACAGTTTCAGTCCTTTTTTGTCCAATGCCAAGTGCTGTGGCATTGAGTCCTCCAGGAACTGCAGCATTATTCCGGGTTGGAAGCACTGACCCTCCAGACCGTGGTACTCACACCAGCTGTCTGCTCCTCTCTCCTAGAGTCACACTGGGTCCTGAGAATCCAGAGTCTCAAAAAAAAAGTGCGCACAGGTCATGGTGGTGTTTTCACTGCTTGTCAAGCTCCCTGGGGGTCTTCATTGAGGAGAGGAACCTGGACAGCTGATGAGACACAGAGTGGGGTGCGGTAGCTGCCCATGGTGGAAATAACTGATTCTGTCACCTTGCTAAGAGTCAGGAGAACATGGTTTCCTTTTACTTGTCACACAGAAAGGGACACTGAGCCACTGCTTTGTCCTTCTCTCCTACTCTCCCCGGTAACACTCATCAAAGAACATTCTCGGGAGGAAAGGTGTTCTCTAACCCACTAATGTTATCACATGTAAATGAAATAATTCCCTCAAGGGACCCACTTCTAAACTTAATTGTTCTCTAGCATTCAAGCTTCATTTTTTTAAATCCTCACCCGAGGGCATGCTTACTGATTTCAGAGAGAGGGGAAGGGAGGGAGAGGGAGAGGCAGAGAAACATTGATGTGAGAGAAACATCAATCAACTGTCCCCTATAACCAAACCTGCAACCCAGGTATGTGCCCTGACTGGGAATGAAACCCATGACCTTTCGGTTTACAGGACGACTCCCAACCAACTGAGCCACGCCAACCAGTGTTCAAGCTTCATATTTTAGTGTGATCTTTGTCCTTGGCAGTAAAAAGCAGTCTCTTTGCCTGCTGTTATCGATGGAGAGGGTTCAGTCACATTCAAATGTGTTGTTTGATAGTGTATTTTGATATCAGCATCTCTTTCAACTTGACTCATTCATTTTCACTTACACCGGTTGAGTCATATCTGCAAATAAGGCTTCATTTTAATCCTATATTCTGGGCTTTACCTGTCCAGATAAACCTAAAATTGACTTTGAAAGAAATTAAGCAATATTTGTTTGCGTTTTTCACAGCAGTGTTTCCAGCCAAGATTTCTCTCTTTTTTGGTCACAGTTTCCTTCAAAATATGCATGCTTGGCTTTTAATCATTGCTCCCGATGATTTCAGGCAGTTATTGTTGGAATTTCCTAGCCATAAAGATACCACAGTTTGGGCTATTTGTATTTAATCAGTAGTAAAAATCTGCATTTTAAATACTTATCTGCAACAGGATGTTATGTGAGACTTCCTCCATTGTCCCGATTTGGCACCGGGACCCACGGCTTAAATTGAGAGGCACCGAGTAGTTAACATTTTCAAGAGAGCCACCAATTGAGATTGTGCACTCCCTCCAAGGTCATAGACAACTGCGCGAACAGGCCCTGCAAAGTCAGTCATCACACCCCCCATCCAGCACCCTCCTCTAGTGTATGTCACCAGATGTCTGGAGAGTAAGAGACCGAGACAGAGCAGACACTGGGATCTCTGGGAAGAGCGAAATCCCTCCTGAACCTCAAGGAGGACATGCCCCCTCCAGCAGCGACGTCATGGGGAGACCAGTTGTCTCCATATTGGCTGGCATTTATTTGGGCAGAAACCTTGATTTGCCCCTGTGCCTATTTAATGGAGACAAAGCCAGCCAGAGACAGGGCTGGTGTCTGAGTCTGGTTCTGTCAGAGGCAGAACCTGAGAATAGGATTCCAGCCCAGGAAGCTTACTTGGGAGGTGATCCTGGTAAGCACTGACAGGACAGTGGGCACGTGAGACAAGAAAGGGAACCAACAGCAGAAAAGGGAGCGTGTTGAATCCCACTGGGGAAGACGGTGAGCCAGTCTAGAATTCAAGCTTTACGATTGTCACAACCGAGAGGGATTGGGGATTATTTAGAGACGAACTCCCGTCGATCACTGTTGAGTGTTGTTTCCGGCGAGGCATTAATTCTGTTACCCTGACCTGCGCTGCAAGTGGACAGTGTTCTCTAGGCACCAAAAAAAAATCCCTCTGACAGAGGGACACAGATGTTGGGATAGGAGGGTCGGGGGGCATCGACAGTGTCTGCTGTCACAGGCAGAAATGTGGCCACAAAGGAACAGTCTCTGCTACCAATATCTGGCAAAGCAAGGATGTGTGACTTCTCCATAGGTGAAGGAGGTGCATGGGAAGTAGCTGGAATTCACCCACCACTGAGCAGGACAACTCCAGGAGGAAGGAGTTATTGGGTGTACTGCTGGACATGGCATGTGAGAAAAATGTCTAATTCTCCAAAGAACACGCACATAGGCCAGCATATGTTAGTTCACAAACACAGAAAGCACCAGTGACTTTCCCCCTATTTCCCTTCACTTTTTGCGTTTTTGAAATTTTGTCTTTCTCTTGTATAGGGTCCCCCACAAATAATACCCTTTTTTTTTTTTTACTACAAAACCTTTTATTACAAAATCATAAGCATGTCATTCTGTAACATAACAATATCACACTCAAGCACACCATCTGACATTTTAGGTGACATGTTCAAATTAAAACTAAGTTATTACACCCATATTATTACCCTACCAACCACACTCGAGCAGGCGTTACTTCTGCTGGACCCCGTAGTTTCAGGGCATAGGACCCGGTATCAGAATTTAGGAGGCAGAAGTCGTTGAAGCCCAGCAGTGTACTTCTTTCAGAAATTTTGCAGAGTAACCTGTATTCACGTGCTTGATATATTCCCAAAGTGTGGGAAAATACTGTAGAGAAATAGTGAATTAGAGAAGGAGGTTATAAGGAAGTGCGGGCCATGGCTTTTTTGTAGCACTTACAGTTAAGGCGACATCTGCCTCCCCTCTGCTGCCGAGGACAGAGACCAAGTCTTATTTGACTTACCACTTGCTACAAGAACGAGAAAATGTATTCATGGCGATTTTAGAGTTCTTGAGAAGTATGTTTAACATATTCAGTGTTTTTATTTTAGTATAACCTTGTGCTTTTCCGATTTCTAACTAAAACTAGGATAGTCATGACGTCTTCTCAAAGGAATATTCAGTGAATGCTTGACTTTTTAGATGATAGATTATAAGGGGGTGAATAATAATTCACCCTTTTTCATGGGAGAAATAGAAAGTGTCAGGTACAATCTCAAGTGTGAATCCCAACCTTTTTTCCCCAAATCTGGTCAAAGAAGCAAACCCCACAACACCTCTAGGGAGAATTCAGTGGGTTCAGAGGGAGTCTGCAGACATCTGTTTTTAATAACGTCCCCTCTCTGTATGACTGTCAGTGCCGCCCTTTAACCGCTGCTGTAATGCCATGCTCCTAACAGGACAAGTTCAAGTAGCTATTGTTCTGTTGCTCTGCCCAGGACATTATCACCCCCTTCTTGGCTCAGATACAGTTGTATGGTTATGGGTTATAGTCACAATTTTCCCCAGTCCCCTGTCCTATTCCGTCAGTCTCTACCAAGAGCAGGACTTGTTTTAATTCACAGCTTAGACTAAAATGCTGAGTTTCATTGTAATTGGTTTACACACTTGACAGACATATTCTAGCAAGATGTTAACAGTTCCTTTTACTAACCCTGAGGAATGAGTAATTACTACTTGGCACTTTCCTTGTATGAATTCATGAAATTCACGCAATGGGAAAATGTGCTCAGTCAGGTTATTGTTATCACCTCCAAAGTACAGACGAGGAAACTGCGGCACAGAGCACACATGTAACTTGACCAAAGTTACACTGCTGGTAAGTCAAGGCACTAGAATTCAAGTCCGGACAGTCTAGGTCAAAGTCTAAATTCTCAACAACCATGAAATGCTGCCTCTGTGCTCTCTTGTCAGAGATCTGGTAGAAGTGAGACCCACTGATACATACTCACCAATGAAGTTTGCTGGATAGGCATGAGGCAGAGAGGGCAGCCATGAGGGGCAGCTGGGTATGTGGATGATCAAACAGAAGGGCAAGTGGAGCAGGCACAGGACTAATACATTTGGAGACTGTCATTTGAATGGGCACCGTCTAAAGCACCTCATAATCCCAAGCGATCACCGTTACCTCCCACCCCCATAATCCCCAGTCAGCCGGCAGAATGACCTCTCACTGCCATTGTACAGGTAGAGTTACATTGGCTAGCATCCCCCACCTCATGTACCTTAACCAATGTATCTACCAATCATCACAGATGCTGAGCCACAAAAGCAGTAGGGGGTCGTGTCCTCTAAATACTTGCAACACATCTGCCTCTGTCCTCTCATTGATCTAGTTTCTGAATTCTTAGATTCCTCTAATCCAAGGTCAGTACTCAACCTCACACCCTTTAGTAAAATAAAAATATGACTCAAGCAAAATCAATTTTTCTAGTCTTAGGCACATCTAGTCCCTGTCTCAAAATATCAGACAGCATAAACTTAAGTTTATAAACTTGTATGCCAAATCTCAGTACAAAACTTGGTCTTCTACTCTAATTCAATGTATCCTAATCCAGGATATTCTTCGTTCTCCTGAACCAAAATATTCCTGTTTTTTTTCATATTCTATCCCATTTCACAAAAGAAAAAACTCTTTATGAGTATTTTAGTAGTTTCTTAAGATTAAAAAAAGATCTCGTCTTAGCAATCAGCTCTGCAGTCTTCAATGCTTAGAACAGGATTTTTTCAAGTGGTTGAGGTAATGACCTAGATTTATTTAATATCCAATACATATTTAAGAAACACGATCACTATTATAAATGCAAGTGTGTAATTAAATTGTAAGAATTGGTTAATCCACCAGAGACTATATTATATTCAAAGGAATTTTAAAAGTCAACACCTTTGAATGATGACATATGTAAATATTATTAGAGTCATAGATTGATAATTTAAGCATATACATATAATAAATATTATAATCTATGCAAACTCAATCCCTAATCATTTGAGATTTAAAAGATATGAAATGCAGAATATTTTGCTCAGTAATAATTGATATGGTCACTCATACAATCTAAAATACAAAATAAGAAAAGAAAAACAAGATAAATGCTAAATCTCATGTCTTTGGAATGCTAATAAATGTCACAATTAAATGTGTTTTTAAAATAAACTTACAATAGCTGTAACAAATAAAATACAAGATAAGTTCATGAACCTAAAATCTCCCTCAACCCTCACACACACATGAGTACATTTGATTTGAAATGTGTCTGGCTTTTAAAACAGTTGTAGAGTTGCATTGTTGATGAAGCCCAAATATTTGCAATATAATGATTAGATTCTCTGTGTCTTTCATATATTCTAAACTCATGCTAAGCATGTTCTTCATAGTTACTCTTAAAATACCTGGTAAAAAGAAATCATTTCTTTCTTAACAGCTTTGAATCCTAGGTACCATTAATATTTTTATACTTGCATTCTCCCAATCTCTACACCATGTTTCCTGGTTTCCTCACATTTCGTGCTTTTTAGGAAGGACAATTTGACATGATAAATTTCCAGAACAGTTTTTCTACTGAGTAAGTCTAGGCATAGCATGAAATTCTTACTTTTCTTTGCAGCTCTTTTCTCCTGTAACCCACATCAGTCAACAACCACTTTCATTAAGAAAACACCTACCCTCTTCTTAACTTACTGCCCACCTATGAGGGTTGTCCCTTTCTGTTTGGATTGAGTTGGATCATTTATATTCTTTCTCCTGGGAATCTGGACTAAGACACAGAGACTTCTAAGAGGGTAGATTTTGTGGGGGGTTTTGTCTGTTTGTTTGGCCTGTAGGTAGGGCATTTAGAGTTGTAACTGCACAGAGAACTGGAGAAATCTCTTGCATGTAACGAGTGAATGAAGACATGCAGACAGAAGTAGAGAGAAGGAAACAGATGGGAAGCTGGAGGGGGTAGCCCCTGTGTTCCTGCGGCTTGGTTGTTCCTATTCCAATCCCTCTTGAAGCCCAGTTCTTCTTTCTGCTTTTTGGAGAGAGATTCCTATATGCTTCCAAAATATCCCCCACTTTGGTTACGCTAATTAAGTAGATACCCAATCCTTGTTGACAACCAAGTATGGTTAAACCATCTTTATAATTTTTATCTTGAAACTGCAAATACCTTTAATTCAGGGATAACCATCTGCAAGTGTTTGTCTAAACATAATTTTTACTTCATTTCTTATTATGAAAATAATATATCCATAATTTGTTTTAGATGAAACAGGAAAATATAATAACAGTTGCAATTTTTGTCTCTTCTTTTTTGTGTATGTGTGAGTACATATATAGTTTTTCTATGTAAATATATAGTAAAAACATTTTCTATAATTCTTATTTTTAAAACTGAATAATGAAATTTTTCTTGCAACAAAATTCCAAAATTACCTTTAAGTATGTCTTATTGTGTAGATATACCACAATGGAATTTTTAAGTCTGCTATCACTGGCCAGTTTTTACTGAAAAACTTTGCAGCTAAAATAGTTATCCTTGCGCTTGATGCATTCTCAACACTTCTCAACATTTCCTTTCTTTTTGATTCTCCTTCACCTGAAATATGAATAATTTTTTATTACAGTTATTTCTGTTTCTTGCTTCATTGTGTTACTTAGACAGACTTCCCACTTAGAAGCGATAGGGCATTCTCACCTTGCTCCTGAGTTTAGTGAGAATGTTTCAAGCATGATTTTGCCCATCGGTTTATGATAGCTCTCTCTGTCACATTACGTACCTTTCTGTTCTTTGCCTATGTCATTTTTAAAATCATAAACTGGCATCCAAATATCATTTGAGATTATCTTACTTTTTCCTTTGACCTCTTGATCTGAGGCACATACATAGATTCTCATCTTTGCCTCTAGGGACTAACTACCACTTGGTCATACTGTATAGCCATTGAACATGTCAACTGAAATCATTTTATAAATTTATTCATAACAGTATTAATAATGACTTTAGTATCTTGCAGTAAGTTAGCAATTTGTTTAATAGTGATATGTCAGTTAGCCCTCTTTAATTTTTATTTGGATTCTGATGACTTTACATTTCACTCTCCACATTTTCTTTTTTTCTTGTGTGTTTATGGAATGGGTGATGGAATTTGGCCTTACCAGAAATTTGTTTGGTCTTTTGCATGTTCGTTCTGTTGTTTTTTGTAGTCTGGATTCAGTCTGCTGCTCTGCACCTCCTGTGCACACCATTTCACAACTTGATACACTGTCCCTATGGGTCCATTTCAAAATGATTTGTGTCTATGTTTAATAACTAAAGCATGTATGTGGGTGGAAAAACCCTGAGTATAAATCTGAGATTAAGTTCTTTTTTGACCCACTGAGTCTTCCGTGATTTGGCTAGACTGTAAGAAATAGCCTAAATGTTAATTGAGCCAACATTTTTTTTTCATTCTAGAATTTTGGTCTATGAAGCCTGAGTAAATACTTAAAATTTAAGTGAGACATACTAAATATGATTGATTTGATATTACAGTATAAATAAGAAAGCTTAGTTATGACAGAATACTCTTCCCAGTTGTACATTGGTCATTGTTTTATTTTTGCTTATTTCTTTTTACTTAATGTTTCCATCATATGATCAAATAGAATCACTAAAAATCACTAGCACAGTGCCTGGTATATAATAGAGGCTCAATAAAGATTTGGTAAAATGAGTTTAAATATAATATTTATAAGAATTTTTATTTCACAATTGCAGAACAGGATTCACTGTAACCACAATGTTGGGACTAAAATTTATTAGTTTATTCTGCATGTTGGAAATGCAGCTAGTGAAAATTAAGGCATTTGTTTATTCTTTCATCCACTATTTCACAGTTATTTTTTGATCATCAATAGAGTAAAATATAAGGGTCAGTCCTTGCAATGTAACTTGAGGTATGACCAAAAATATAAGCATCAACAATAATTATGATGGGGTTAGTATAATGTGATGTAATGGGGGGGGGGTGATTGACAAGGATTTAATATTTTCTGCACAGCAGAAGAATTTAGGATAGCTTCAAAGAGGAGATAAACTTTGATCTGGATTTTGAAGAACTGGTAAAAAGTGGGGACAGACATGTGGGGAGATCAGAAAGAGTCTTTAAGAATTTCTATGCAGACTGTCCGAGTTCCGAACGGATTTGCAGCGCCGTGGTAAACACACTGAAAAGGTCAGAATCATCAGTAAATACGGGACCCATTATGGTGCCTCCCTCAGGAAAGTGGTGAAGAAAATTGAAATTAGCCAGCACACCAAGTACCCTTGCTTCGTCTGGGGCAAAACCAGGATGAAGAGATGAGCTGTGGGGACCTGGCGCCATGGTTCCCTGCACGAAAGCAGTCGCTGGCAGTGCCTGGACCTGCAGCACCACTTCTGCCATCACAAGACTGAGGAATTGAAAGACCAGTAGAAGCTCCACAACTTGAAACATTGCTAGCCTATAATAAATGGGTTGATTTATGTAACTAAGTTATTTTGGTTTGTTAATTTTATTAATTAGATGTTCTCTGATTGACATTGCATTCATTTTGCTTTCTCAAAAAAGTCTTGGGGAAAGAAAGTTCCAGGCAGGGCAAACATCAGGTAAGCACGGTGTGTCCCAAGACCTCCGAACAGACTCAGGTGTGGCAAGAATGTAGTGTAAGAGGTGGGTTGGGGAAGTAGGTGGGAGATGGGAGTGTGATAAGGATGCAGCTAGAAGTATTATTTAGGACAGTCCTTTGACATGTAAAAAAAATTAGACTTCATTTTGTCAATGGAGAGAAAATCTTGGAAGTTTTAAAACATAATTGGATCAGTATTTCAGAAAGATAACTTTGATGGCAGGTCATACAATGGATTTGAATGAAAAGCAGCTTCCGCTAGAGAGGTTTAAAACACGTCTTATTTTCAGTAATCCAGACAGAAATACCTGAACAACAGCTGAGGGCAGTAGGATTGTGAGGGAGGTAGGTAGCTCAGAAGCGGAATGTCTAGGAGGGTTACTAAAGGTGACAGATCAGAAAGAAGGCCTTGTAGATTACTCCTAGACTGCAGGCTTGTGAAATACATCTTGTAGGGATAGATTACGTGGCCATATCGGATATGTCTTGAACATAGTCGGAGAGGATATGTTGCGTCTGAGAGGCCTGCGGTCCATTTAGGTAGAGGTGTCCACTGGACCACTGGTACTTCACGTTGGGGGTTTAAGAGCATAACTTGGCATAAGTTTAGGAGTCATTAGTCTATAGGTAAGACTTAAATTTCTGAGT
This sequence comes from Mormoops blainvillei, assembly GCA_004026545.1. NCBI lineage: Eukaryota > Metazoa > Chordata > Mammalia > Chiroptera > Mormoopidae > Mormoops > Mormoops blainvillei. Next base: position 154,109 of record PVJD01001120.1, read on the forward strand.
TAACATCATGTCCCAGGGGAAGAATAGAGGAGAGAAGAAAAATTTGGAAATAATAGAAAACTACAAAATAAAAGTAAATAAAAGCCCTTAAATATACTTCTAGGGGATTGTCAACATTTTTTTAAAGTTTATTTATTTATTTTTAGAGAGAGTGGAAGGGAGAAAGATTTAGAGAAACGCCAATGGGTTGCCTCTCAGCTTGCAACCCAGGCACATGCCCTGACTGGGAGTCGAACCAGTGACCCTTTCCATCACAGGCCAGTGCTCAATCCACTAAACCACACCAGCCAGGGCAGATTGTCAACATTTTGATGTATATATTATCAATCATACTTATACATACATGCACACACGTGCATAACATTCACGTGTATGTGTACACTAATGTGATAAAATTGCGTTTGGTATCTATTTCTAAATTTTAATATTATTCAACAACATCATGGTAATGCTATTATACGATTGCCCCTGTAATATACTTAAGTAGTAACCTACTGTTGGAATTTTATGTTATTTCCATTTTTTATTATTGGACATTATTCCGGGATGTAGTGCATCCTTTTGATGATTTTTCATATTTATCCATAGTTGTTTCCTTAAGGTATCCTTAGATGTAGAACTTAAGTTTAAATAGTGTAAAATTTTAAAGGCCTTTGTCACTTTGTCATGCCATGCTCTAAATATTATCAGCCCTAAAAGAAGTACCTGTTTTGCTAGATATTTTACAATTAAAAATTAAAAAAAAAAATCTTTGGTCATTTCAGAAGTGAAAAAATAGTATTGCTGTTATTTAACTTACATTATTTTGGTGAAGGTAAATGTTTTTCACACTTTCTAACAATAGAATTTTTTTTGGTCATCCTTATGTTTGATCAAAACACTTATATTTCTGTTATTTCCCTTTTTCCTTTAGAGATATGTAAAAGTTTTTGATATTTTTAAAACTGTAGTCTTTTATTTGATAAGCATGATATGTATATTTTCTCATTTGTTTTTTGTTTCTAGTTCTGATTTTTTTTTTTTTGAAAAGGAGCAGAAGTTTGAAGAAGTGCAATGCTTACTATGGGTTTGTGCCTTATTACCTTGGCTGGAAATTTCAAGGATTTTAAATAATAGTGAAAATATTTGGGATGACTGATTGATTCCTTCCCTAGTTGGGAAATAATTTTACAATTGAGCATAATTTACATTGTTGCTTTGAGATAGGTAATCTAACATATTATTACTGAAGTATCTTTCTATTTCTAATTCTTTCATTAAAAAAGCAAAAATAAGTTTTATGCAATTTCTTTTTAGCATCTTGGATTATTATTTTCTTTTTCTTGTGACAATTACTGTGTTATATTACAGCAAAAGACTTACTAATTTTCATTTATTTTTACATTTGAGGAATAAACCTTATTCAACAAAGGAGAAGGATTCTTTGAATATTTTTTGAATTCAGTTTGCAAGTATTTATTTAGAATTGTGCTTCTGTGTTTATAAGTGAGATTAGTCAGCAGGTTTCTACACTAAAACTTGTACTAAGCTTAATGAGTTTGAATTTCTGACATTTTATCTTAACCACTAGCAATGTGGGTTTCTAAGTTTTCCACTGTATTTTGGATTTTCTTGCATTATTTTCTTATCAAAGCTTTCTCCTCCTACACATCTTTGTTTCCATCTTAGCCTGTTCTCTTCCTATGGCTTTTAGTTCTTTCTTCCATAGAAACTGTGACTTTACTAACTCCTAGTTATGCGAGCGACGTTCAAATGTGTTTGTTTTCTTCCTAGTTCTATATTAAATTATGCATTCCTCTAAATCTTCAGGCTGACCTTGCAGTTCTTGAGTTTACACAGTATTTCCATAGTCCTGCTCTAGACTTGTGTTTTTTTCCTCCTGAGATCAGGATATATCTGTCTTGACCTGCACTGTCCAATATTGTAGCCTCTAGCCAGATGTGGCTATTTAAATATAAGTAAATTAAAATTAAGTAAAAATTGCCCTGGCTAGGTGGCCACAAATGATGACAAATGCCAGGTACAAAACTCTCAAAGGATTGAGAAAATGCTCCTGCGTTTGCTTCGAAGTGTATTTTATACATTATTTTATATATTAGAAGTGTATAAACACTTTGAAGTGTATTTTATACATTAGAATCAAAGGAGGAGACGTAAGGAGGGTAACACGAAATCCTTCAGTGGTAGATTAAGGGAGTGGGAGAAAGAAAAGGGGGCAAATCTCTAAAACTGGATAAAAAGCAGAACAAAGAGACAAATACTTGGTATGCATCGGTGGGTACCGGGTAGTTAACGTTTGCAGAACACAGAGATGGTATGTGGGCAACCAGATAGCAGGGAGGGGTCTCTGGCCACGTGCTCTGGAGCTGGGGGTTCTGCCCTGGAAGAGGGGATTACTCTGACCTTCAAAGGTATGTGAATCTTTGATGCAAAATAGACAGACTTGCTTATAAAGACTGACCTTTGTCAAGGAAGCTACAGGCGTAGGCTATCACTACCCCCCATGGGCTGCTTTCACTTAGGAATTTCTACGTTCAGATCACCCTCTGTGGTTTAGATCATTGCTCTCTTGAGTTTGGAGGGCCTGCCATCTGGTCTCCCCTGAGCTTGTCGGTTTAGTACGTGGCCCCGTTTTTGACCACAGTAACCAGAAAAATAAATGCAGTGCCAGGATTAATTCTTCACTGGAAGTAGAAGGGAAGAGAACTAGCACTACATAAAACCAAACAGTGATACGGGAGAAAAACTGGAGACATTTCCACCAAATCCAGAAGAAAGGAGGATGACAGAAAAATGAAAAAATAATAGAATGTATGAAATCCAGAAAATGAGGAACCAACAGGTGCATACATAACTCCTTTTCCCAGAAATACTATTCAAAAATATTAAACAATAAACATTCCTTAAGCTGGAGAATATTTGATTATTCACGTTAAAAATATTAACTAAATGACAGACAAATCTGGGTGAAATTTTAGAATTTGAAGGATGAGACCAGTCTTACATGTAGCTTATCATGTGTCTTGTTTTTGGTTTATGTTTCCTAAGAGAGAAAAACAAATGTGAAAAACAAGTTGTAACACTGACATAATTTACTAGTTTTCTGCTCCCTGGCGGAGAATGGCTCTGATATATTCACAATAGGTAACAGTGCAAGAAGTCAATTTTTTAAAAAGATGAGTTATGAGGCTCTCTATCTTGAGTTTCTGTCCGCACTCAAGGTTGGCTACAGCGGCTTCTCACAGCTGAGGTTGGGTTGCAGCTGGAATTACTTCCACATGTAGTTAATTAATAGAACCCAAGGGTAAATATTGTCCCCAAGTCAGATTTGTTGTGACCTCTCTCTCTCTCTCTCTCTCTTTTCTTTTTTTAAGACCATTTTTCAAAACAGTCCTCTTGTGGCCTGACTTTTGGGGGAGGGGGCATTGCAGTCTTGTGTAATGGTGATGGATCTCGGGTGTTAGAACAATGTTACACAACCCTGCATTTTTATCATTCTACCGACTATTGCTGGACAAGGGGAGCTTACTTCCCCGCCAGATATTTATACAAGCTAATCAGAGGCTTGATACAATACAGATGGTGATAACCTTTTACCATAAAACCCATGCTCACATTTCTTTGGCAGCAAAGGGTTTGCCTCATTCAATATCCTGGACCCAAAAATTCTATTTCTTAAATGCCTTGACAAAGGATAGCAGATGCTATAAAATAGTTCAGGGACACTAAAAAGGAATCAAGTGCCACATTCCACAGAAGTTACCACAGATCTATTTACTTCTTAGATCTGCAGGATGAAACATATTTTTCTTGAATTATGTTTTTCTTCAAGTACAGTGAAGCACAAAGATCGGGGAGGGGGCAAGTGATTTTCAGTAAACTGTCCACTCCTCCTCCATCTTTAAAGTGCATTCCAAACCCAGATCTTGTGTAATTCTTTGCTTGGACTACTAGTCCCTCTATTCTTCCTACTATTTTAAGCGTAATACATTGCCTTGCCAACAGATAAAATGGTTCCTGTAAATATTCACCCATTCCCCACAAGAAGAGAAGAAAAATAGAATCACAGCTTAAAGTGTTGTTTGTATCGGGGGTGGTACAGCAAGGAATCTCTGCTAAGTCCTAACCTGGATGTTGAGGAATATTATTGACAATGGGCTAAGATTAATAGTACAAAATTGTACTTATGTCAGAAGGACAATAAAAACCCAAAAAGGAAACTCTCCCTTTTTGTACAAACCTGTACAAAATGTAGTGCATGTGTACGTATGCACACACACAGATACTTCATACATTCCCACTGCTCACACAAGACCAACTCGCTCAAATAACTCTCTGCAACCTATCCTAGAATTTATCCACTCTGCTCACTCATTCATTAATTCAGTGCATAACTATTTATGAGCACATGCTCTGGGCCAGGCACTGTCAAGATCATACTGAAAAAGAAAAAAAAATTTACTTTTTTTCTCTCTCTCCTTTCACCAACATTCTCACTTTTTTAGTGTCTTCTTTACAGTTAACTGCCATGGATTTGTAGGAGAGTTATAAAAATTAGAAAAAGCTTAGCGGGGTGTCTGTGGAAGCTGGGTTATGAGTTCAGAGTGGAAGCACTAAGAAAAAAAAAAGAGTTTATCACTTAGTCAAGAGCAAGGATGGTATAAACACAACTTGCCACACCTTGGAGTACTAGAACTAAGAGTTACCCTTTGAACAGTGACATACAATTTTAGAGACAAATAAATTGATATCTAGTTTCATGCCATCCATAACAGGTCATTGGACTTTTCCCCAGAGATGGTACTGAATGAGAGAAGAAAGTGCATGTGTGTTTCAGTCCATTACAATTGATAGGGCTTTTGCCCGGGGTGCGTGCTAACTGAAAGTGTGTTTGTATATGAGTGTATCATACTTTATACATTTCAATCATTATTTTTATTAATACTCAAATCACCCTTTATTTGACCAGAGGGAGCTTCTTCCTCTGGTTTCTGATTCTGTTTGGCATGCCCTTCGTAGCCTTCACTAGCTTGTAGTAGTAGTTTTTTTGAGAAAAAATGGGGTGAAGCATTTGAATATCTCTTCTCAAATTGCTGACTTTCCACATGTTCTCTGGAGTCATTTTTAGTTTAATTTAATTGCCTTTAAATTCAGGTTTAAAGGCTTTATCTTTAGCTCACAAATGCTAAAAGATTTGGTAAGGATTATTGGATTAGAATCTAATGATTGTGCTTTTACGAAGAACACTTTGTATAAACATGAATTTTACCATCTAAGAGAACACGGGTCTTATGGCTGAGCCCGCCCTGAAAGTGAATTGAGAAAAAGTTATTTTTTCAAACCATATCATCCCCTTTTAACTTTAACAAAACATAGGATGTAATTGTAGCTCTTCTTGAACACTTTCTGAATGTAGTGTTTCTTACCTTACTGCCTAATAAACATTGAATGCCTTCTAAGAACTTGCCATAAAATGTACTCTGACACTTCTTTACCTTTCTTATCCAATTACGATGAAAAGCAATGACATGCAATTTAGCTACCATGCCAGACTCACTGCTGAATTCTTTGTGCCTGTCCAGTTTGATGTTACACAATATCAATGGCAATAAATAGATGCCTTTTTAAAAAGGTTTTTTTCTTTTTACCTATGGAGAAGAACAGCATATAATGTTTATAAAGCTTAACTCATTTGTCCTAAAATAAGAAAGTCCAAGTGTCAGGTTGAGTAAATCAGCATTTTCTCATGAAGATAGGACATCACCACCAACAGCTGATTTTGTGCTAATACTGGGTGGTCCCAGTAAAAAAGATGAAGCATTGAATCAATTCTCCAATATTGGAGGAGCAGTGGAAAAACAAATATAGAAAGCAGATTGGTAATTATTCACTGTGCAAAAGACATTCACTTAAATTTGCCTCTAGTTAGGCTTTTAGTGTATGGTCATGAGGTGGTGGGGGGAGGGGAGGAGAGAGAGAGAGATACATGCTTGGAAGTTGATACATGGGAGTCAGATTTGTTTTGAGAGCATGAAAATAAAAAAAACGTTTAACAGTCGTGATAATATTAATAAAAAGTCATTCCATAAACATTCGCTGTTCTCATTAGCGAGCTCCGTGGCAGTGCCGCTGCTGCTAATGCATTTTAAATGCTTCTAAGGTTTATCGTGGTTCTGTGAGACCCTTGTGGGCTCCAGTCTGTGCCTATTTCTCTCCGTGATTAATGTTCCTTTCGCCACTCTCATGACATGCTAATAATCGCCACAAATACTATTTTACATCAGAAGGAAAGCACACAGTAGATGAATGCACGACAAACTCATACTAACTGCCTCTGTTTCATTACAGCAAATTCTTCGTCATTCCAGGGAAAACGCGACAAAAGTTATATTTCTCATCACGGACGGCTATTCCAACGGGGGAGATCCTAGACCGATTGCAGCGTTGCTGCGAGATTTTGGAGTGGAGATCTTCACGTTTGGCATATGGCAAGGAAACATTCGGGAACTGAATGACATGGCTTCCCCACCAAAGGAGGAGCACTGCTACCTGCTCCACAGTTTTGAAGAATTTGAGGCTTTAGCTCGCCGGGCATTGCACGAAGGTAATGGAAACCTAATGGCATAAGGTGGTGCGTTTAAATGGGAGTTCCTTCTCCCTTGCTGCTTGAAACCCACTGGAGGGGAACAGCAGACCCTGCAAAGCCTTCACTGAGTGTGATGCCCAGGTGTCCTTGGTGTAGTACGAGATGTGTTGAACTTTACAAATAGAGATGACATTCTGACTTTGCAACAACAGTGTTTTTTGTTTTGTTTTTAACAGCTGTGATATATTTTCACTAAAATATCCATATGCTCCCACCAGGAACCATTAGCATCAATGGAATGAACTGAGGTGTGTTTTGAGGCCACACACAGCGTGGGAAGTCTTGACTTAGATGTAATTACAGTTGTCCGGAAGCATGAAGTAACCATTCAGAGATATGCATAGTGGATGGCACCAGGATGTTTCCAGAAGCACACATGAAGATATAGGGACAGGAAATGCTTAACACACTCTTTCTTGACAGTTTGCAGATCCATAAGCTCTGTGAAAGCTGAAGAGCATTCCCCTAACAAGGGATAAAATCAGCAAATCCATTCATTAGAATTTTTGGTACACATTTATTAAGGTGTTTGCTTGTATGGTTTAAATGAGATGAACTTCCAGGCATAATAGGGTCATGGGGCTTGGTGAGCAACTAAAAAATCCAGTGTAGACTGGGAGGAGGTGAGAGGAACTCCAGCCTCAGACAAAGCTACGGAGCAAATTAGGCTTGATCCTGGCAGGGGTCCGTGTGGAAGATTCGCTTTGGTGGGCACATCATGGCAACATGAGGTTTCAAGCAATTAGTGATGATCATAATAAGCAGATCAGCCCTAATGTAGTTCCAAGAGAAGAGTCTAGGGCAAGATCTCAGGCTAGCTAAGGAGGCAGCAAAAAAATCCCACTTGGCTGTCTCCTAGCTGAGTGGCTTTTGGCAAATTATTTAACTTTTCTACTCAAGTTTCTTGTTAGTAAAACAGGGAATAAGAATAATACCTAGTCCGTTGGATTATTGCAAGAATTAAACAGTTTACTACATATAAACTGATTTTAAATATTACTGAGGATCGATGATACTAAGCTCTTAATAACTGTCCATTATTATCACCTTAAACCATTTTTCTAACATCTATGAGCTTCAGTTTGCACTACTCTTAAAATGCTGTTATTATATAACACAGGTTTACTAGGTGGATTAAATAAAATATTTAAATTAATATTTAAAACACCAAGTATAGTGTTCAGCACATGGCAGTTCAGTAACTGGGGTTTTTCTTCATTTCTCCTTTTCTCAGGGAAAAGTGATATGTTGAATGGGAACACAGGGTGGCTGTGTGACTAGATGGAATGATGAAATTATTAGTGTTATTAGCGGTGTTGGAGAGGACTGATTTCCAGTCCTGCCGTCCCTCTGTCTTGTGGGACCAGGGCCTTCTGCCCTTGTAAAAGTTGACCCCGAAACTGGGTGGAATGGAACCTTCTTTTGGTTATAATATCACAAGAGTTTTTGAAGGCATTACTTTTATTATAATAAACTAACATTTAGAATGTGTAGTACACTCATCGAATTTCCATATTTGGTAAGGAAAGATCCTCTTTTTCTGAAAAAATATGATCAGATCAAAGGCAATGAGTCTCATTTCTCCATGTTCGCTGAAGTTGTTTTCAATTTAGAATGATCTGCTCTAGGTCTCAAGGCTGTGCAGGACTCTGGCCGTTCTAAATAGACACAGGTTACAGAATAAGAGCTTTCCCTACTTATCTCTCTCAGATCTGAATACCAATGCACCAGTCTTGATAGCTAGATTTTTCTTGCTTCCTAAGTTGCTCTTCTGCCAAACAAACTTGTGACCGACAGTCTCAGAGCTAAGTGCCATGCCACAGACCGCTTACCGACAGAGCAGCCCACTGGGTGGAGCTTCAGTAGGGTGCCCGGTTGTACTGGTCTCTTCCCCTTGGAGTATTCCTTTTCCTTTTTCCCTATCTATCATTCCGAATCTTCGGGCATAGAGGCAGATGTTCCATAACTGAGGTATTCACCCACCGCCCATGTGTCTTGCTGAAACTCACCCATGTAAGTTCCTACCAGGGACCCATGGCCTATCTAGCACCATGGACTTAGCACTGAAATTTGGACTCAGACTTTTGAACTTTGTCAGTAGGGTAAATGGAACTTATTGTTTGCCTGATTAAGGCCATCCATTCTGGATCAGTCGTATTCTACTGTACCCCACCCTGTAAAGTCACTTTCTAAACAGATCTGACTTGTTGAATTCCTTCAGAATTCAACATGGACGCCTTACTTCAGAACATGGTTCAGGTACATCGATCTGATCTCCATTTACATAAAGCAAGATGGTTTACCTAAAATTGAGAGAGAAACCAGATCCTAGTTCTATTACTCAACTTGTATGGTACTGTTATTTAAGTCTTCAGCCAAATGACTCTTCAAGTGATGGTATTTAGCCTTTGGTCAGTAGCTCACAGCAACATCCTTAAGCAGCAGTCAGGATCGTAGTTTTATTTTTGTATTTGGACCAGGATTTTGGAAATACCGAGGCAGTGAAAGCCAGAGGAATGACCTGCAGGACCGACTGCATTACTTCCTGCCACATCTGGAGATTCCTCTGTGAAGTACTTAATTTTCTGCCTGACCCCGCGTGGCCTTGAGAACTTACCATGAGGTCCCAGGCTGAAATAACTGGCTGAAATGTATTCCCAGTCTGTGGTAGCACAAGTAACACATGTTCCTATTTGGGTGGGAGTAGGGAGCAGTTGGCAATTCAGCGGGTAGGAAGAGATATTTTCTCCAGCGTGCACGTGAACTTTAGTAACTAGAGCTGTACCGTTCAGCCATTAATTTATTTGTTTATTACCTTCTGTCATGGCTAGATCTGCCTTCTGGGAGTTTTATTCAAGAGGACATGTCCCATTGCTCCTATTTGTGTGAAGCCGGCAGAGACTGCTGTGACCGAATGGCAAGCTGCAAATGTGGGACGCACACGGGTCAATTTGAGTGCGTCTGTGAAAAGGGGTATTACGGGAAAGGTCTACAGTATGAGTGCACAGGTGAGTCTCCAGTCTGTCAAACGCTGTTAGTTATCTGTTCCTGTGTCAAAAATGATCTCCAAACTCAACGGCTTAAACCACTACCTACTTACTGCTCGTGAGTCAGCGGGGCAGCTCTTTTGACCTCAGTGGTCAACGTGCATTCGTTGTTAGCTGCGAGTTGGGTAGGATCTTAGCTGAGTTCTCTTACCTGTTTGGGGACCAGCTGGCTGGAGTCTGGTCTAAAATGGCTTTGTCTAGGACCACTAGGCAGTCCTTTATGTGGCTCCCAGACTCCATCAGGCTCGCCTGGGTGTGTTCATGGTGGCAGAGCTCCGAGAGGAAGGATGGACGTTTGCAAGGCCCCGTCAAGCCTACATTCAGAACTGGGAGGGGAGGATTTGGGATCTCTTGTTTGTCATCGGTCAACAGCCAAGTCTGTCCTCCAGGCTCCTAAACCAAAGTGTGCCTCAGTCTCTGCATGAATTGAAGCTGGTGGGGTTCTGATCCTTGGGTCCCATTCATTTGTGGGATTGTCACAAAATAAAATGTGGCATTCACTTGATGGTCTTCTAGCTCATCACAAGTCTCCAAAAAGGGATTTCAGAAAGTTGTAAAGGTGACATCACCTCAAAGTGGAATGAATTCACTTCTTTGACATTTCTAATTTTACCTCCTCTAGCTTTCTTTACCAGAGGATCTTGATATTTTAAATATTTTCTTAGAAAAGCAAGAAGAACAACTCAGAATTCTTCTGTCCTGCATTATATTTTAGGAAATATGTAATATTTAGAAGTAGAATGTAGTTTTCTGTGATAACATTTCATTTGTTTGTTCTTTTTTACCAAAAAGCAACCTTTTTTTTTCAATAACTTAAACAGCTCTCCTGTGATTTGCTGTTTGGCAAAAATGCATTCCCATGGAAATGAACACCCACCAGGAACATGAAGGAGCAGTAGGTTTATTTTATACTGCACCATGTGGTCTGTCACTGCCTGTGTCACGTGAACATCATCCTGACATTTGGAAGGTCGTTTGCTCTACAGCCCAGAAACATGGTTCTTCCCTGTCTATCTGACGTGCGTTCTCTTCCTCCTCCTCTTCTACTCCTCGTAGGACATTCCCTCTTGTGTTCTTCTTTTACTGTCTTTTACTGTGGCTGCCCCTCATCTCCCCTTAATTTCTCCTCCCTTCCTTGGCTCCGATCCCGGCTGGCAGACACACCCTTCCTGGGTCCGACCATCCGTGCTCCCCCAGCAGAATCACTCCCTTCTTGGCCCTGCTCCTGCGTAACCCAGCAGGATTTCTCATTTAAGCAGGAAAACAGGGGACGGGGGGAAAGTCCGCCTAACTGCCTCTGGGTTGGCCAGATGCCTCCCCTTGCCTCTTCCCACACTTCCATCAACAGCCCCTCTTGGCACCACCTCTGACACCCCCTCCTTCCCCCCTCCCATCCTAGTCCACCAAACACAGGCAGCAGCTCTCATTTTCTTGCTCTATGCTGTAGTCAGCATGTCTGCTCTCCGTGTGGTCCCAGACTGAACTGCTCCCTGCCTGCCAACAAGCCACGGCCGAGTGGCCGCCCAGCAGCCGCAGCCACACTGGGCAGCAGCCCCCGCTGCTCCACGGCACTATCATCTTGCATCCCAGGGGAGAAGCTGCAGGAAGAGAGGGGGTGGTTCACAAACCCACTGCCCCCAGTTACCCAGGCAGCAGTGGCTGCTACCAGGTGAACATTCCAGGCCGAAAGGCACAGCGCTCTGTGACATGCGTGAGCCTGGGCAGGCCTGTCAGTAGTGGAGCCTCGGTAGAGAGCACAGGAGCGCTTTCGCTGCTGGTTCTAGCCGAGGACATCAAGCACAGGAGGATTCGTTAATCAACCCCTTCTTTTAAATTAGTAAGCCTCAGCTTGATACTTTCTCACATGCAAGACATAAACCCGATGCAGTTGCGTCAGTATAAATGCTCATATTGTCATCTTTGTTGTCTGTTTCTAAGGTACTAGGAAAAGTGGTGAACTCCAAGGTGCACATGGTGACTGTGTATAGTTGTGGGAGACAGCGCTCCGCTCTGGCTTCTCCTGCCTGCCAGCAGTTAGGAGAAAAATAAATAGATTGTACCCTTCCTATGGCATGAGAGACTTGCGACCAGGCTTTTCTCTTTCAAAAAGGCAGAAAGAAATATTAGCTCTAAATCACACAGTCCTGAAAACCTGGAAGCTGTGAGCCCCTTTAAAATCTATTTCATCGACAAACGTTACAGAACCCCTCCTCCATGCTAAGCCCAGCCATTGAATCCATGCAGGGCTTCAATGGTGAACAGACAGACACGGTCCCTACCTTCTTGGTACTTCTAGTCTAAGCACACAGCTCCATTTGTAAATGCACACTGGGACGTATGCTATTAAATAAAAATGCCTGTGCTATAAGGAAGGGGCTCCAGGGAGGATAGACCAAGATCGTACCTTCTAAGCCAAAATGTGAAGGATGACTAGACCATCGCTACTTATTGCTGCAGGAGAGAATGTTACCTTTCATTCTCAGTAGTTGGAATTCTGAGTATCTGTCCTCACTGTGGAAACAGTGCCTTTCAGAAGCAAACCATTCCCCTTGAGAGCCAAAAGAAACATTAGAGAGATCGCTCTAAACCCCTCAGTCTACAAGAGGAAATTGAGGTTTCAGGAAAGCTGACTATTTTGCTCACAATGGTATATCCAGCCATCAGCAGGACCCAGGAAGCGATGCAGGACACTCTTCTCTAAGTCCTGGGTAATTTCCAAGACGCCACACCGCTTATTTTGCATTTTTGAAAATAGCTTCTTGTATACATTGCTTTTCCATTGACACTGAACTGTGCTCAAAGTGTTTAAAAGCAAAGAAAGACCTGGCTCAAATTCATCCTCAGCTGATTACAAACTATGTGGCTTTGGATGATTAATTTCTTCTGATTCTCAGCAGTTTTTTTGTAAAATCAGCTTAATAATGGTGTCATTTTATACATACACATACACACATGTGTATATATACAGATATCTATTATATAGAAGTTTATAGATGTGTGTGTGTATATACAGGGGTGGACAAAAGTAGGTTTACAGTTGTGAGTACACGAAACACAGTTTATTCTTGTGTTATTACTTATTAATTATTGTATTATTTTCCATGTGAACAACTGTGAACCTACTTTTGCCCACCCTGTATATATAGATGTATAGAGATATATAGATTTATATATGTGTATGTGAAGAGAGAGATACAGATGTATAGATAGATAATTGAGAGAATATATATGTAAAATGCTTACGGTAATATCTGGCACATCACTTTTTAATCAGTGGTAATTTCTAATCATCACTGGGAAATAATATAAGAAAGCTAATGAATCAACATCAAAATAATTATCTCAAGAACAAGATACTTGATGATAACTGACACCATATCTTTTATAAATTTTAGTCTTCTAAGCTAGGCTAGTGGCCTTTCCTGAGAAATTGTGCCCTGGGAAGGATGAGGAAGACCTAGGCCTGCAGGTGAATACCATCAAGAAAGCGGGCACTACTAAAGGTGCCCTGATGCCTATCTGATGGAAATCAAGAATACTGACTGAGAAAAGGCCGTGAGATAATGTGCCATTGGTAATTGAAAAAAGTAAAGGCCGTTTACCTTGATCAGGGAAAAATTATCTGCTAGAGCAAATGATATTTGTTAATTTTATAGCAGAGCAGAATACTACCACGAGCTGTAAGGGTTTTTCTCATCCTTCAGTTGGAAGACTAGACAGCTTTATCCCATGATCACATAGCAAATTCGACCAGAAATAGAATTAAGGTATCCTAATTCCTAGCCTGGAGTCCTTCCTTCATGCTAGACTGTCTTGAAGGGTACCTGGAAGACCTCAAAGAGATCTTACTGTGATCTCCTCCTTTTTCCCTCATTGCTTTTTTTGGCGGGGGAGGGGAGGAAGGGAGGGGACACTGGCAATCTGAGTTGCATGGGTCCTCAAACAATGACCTCCCAACGTCCTGTCCAAGGCAGCGGCTCTACTTGAAATGACCTGAGCACCACTGTCATCACCAGTAAGTGCTCAGGCCCTGGACACACAAAAAGAGTTTGATGATTGTGGATTTGTTCCATATTGTGGACATCTTCACTGGGATGCAAGCCTGGTGATATTTTTTAGAAATTACTAACAAGTCATACTTTGCCAAAAAGTTCAATTTTATAAGACATTAGGATGTTTGAACTGGCTTTTCGCTTCCCTTGGCTCAAAACTTCTTTGAGTTGGTTTCAAAATAATCATGTGCTTTTAGCTGGTGGTCTTAAGGAGTGTGTGCTAATAGGTTTTACAAGAGCAAGGATCATATAGTAAATAGACAATTCAAGGTAAAATGAGCTTTTGTTCATGCATATCTCCATCACTTGTATAATGGCACTGAACCCGGAAACCATATTTGACAGAATTTAAATAACACTAAAAACTGTGCTAGGAAAAGAGAACTTGAAACACAGTTGTAATACTTAGAAAGCCATCCCCTATGTGGCCCAGTCTAAGAGAGGCATTACAGTGAAAGAAATCCAGTTCATCAACAAAAATAAATCTCTGAATAGTATATGCCCTTCCACTGCATTATCTCAAATGCCAAAATGGAGATGTACAGACCACTGCAGTTCTTAAAATTTCCCTTTTCTCATCACCCTTTCCCTTAGAAACGGTAACTCTTCTGCATGTATCTCTTCAAATCCCCCCTTTCACACACACACACACACACACACACACACACACACAGAAGCATGGGCACACATACCTTGCCACCCGAGCCTCAGCTCAAACCTCTCATCTTGATTCCACAGCACTCTTTAGGCAACCAGAAACAGAAAGGCCAGGAACATTTGCATATCAATACTCTTTCTTTTGTTGTAAATCAATGCTTTGTGAAAGGCCTATGATTAAAAAAGAAAACCCAAAAACCTTACGTAACTCAGTTTCCTTAATCATGCAAATATTTTGCATGATTCAGAGATTGTGTGGGACCTTATCACTGCATTGGAAGGTTTAAAAGGTTGAGAGCCTACCTAAGACTAGTCATTGAACTTCAGCTAAGGGAAGAGGACTGAAAAACTGTGCTGTCCAATGAAAAGATGTCGCTTCCATTTCTAGGTCCAGTATTTTTTTATCCTTCACATTTAATATAGGCATTTGGACTGGGATGACGATGATGTTGATAATGATGGAGATGATAATAACAACTAATGTTAAAACAGTGCTTACTCTAGTCCAGGTACTTTCCTGACAGTTAATTTGTTTAATGTTCATAATAACTCTCTGTTGTTCCATTTTAGAGACAAGGAAAGTAGGAGTCTGAGAGGCTTCGTGACTTGTCCAGAGTTATAAAGCTAGTAGAGCTAGTTTGTGAACCCAGGTTGTCTGGCTCAAGTTTACAGTCTAGCTGTAGAGATAGACATTCAACAAATAAACATGCCATCAAAAATGTAACTCCAAGTTCTGTTAAGTATTAGTTTGACCCTTAGGAGATCATCAATATTTGATCACTTTCAACCCACAAAATAGCATCATATGGTTCAAACTAATAGTAGGCGGGAAAAGAAGAAAATGAGTCATATAAAATACAAATCTGCTTAATGTGCTTCAATTGTGACTCATTCATAGAATAAACTTAAGCTCCTTAGCATGAAATAAAGGCTTTGCATGATTTGATCTCTCTTTGTCCTTTGAGCTAAAAGCTGGAACTAGTTATAGTTTCTCCTAAATACCACGCTATTTCTTTTTGTAATCATTTTTTATTGTTATGCTATTACTGTTGTCCCAATTTTCCCCCCTTTGCCCTCCTCCGCCCATCCCACCCCCTACTCCTACAGTCAATTCCCACACTGTTGTCCATGTCCCTGCGTCATTCGTGTACGTTCTTTACCTAGTCCCTTCCCCTTCTTTTCACCATTATCCACCCCCCCGCCCTCTGGTCACTCTCAGTCTGTTCCATGTTTCCACGCTATTTCATTCCTCAGACCTTTTTTCATGCTGCTTCTGGCTCCCTTTCCTGCCTCACCCAACTATTGTCTTTGTTCCTACTTCACTAGACTAGCGATTCCATCAGGCGGGGGCTTTCGAATTCATTCTATATCCTGACTGCCTGCCTCAGAGCCCACAGCAAGTGCTCATGAGAAAGGGATCAACTTGAATATCAGAATCTTGGATGAACAGGAAATCGTCGTTGAAATCTTAGGCCATTGCACAGTTTCCACATCCACCCTGGGAACCTCAGGATCCCTGGCACAGAGTCACGTGGCTGAGACGTTTTCAAGAGTGTATTTCATTCATTTGAATGCAGAATATTTACGTTGGGTTTAACTTTGTCGATAATAAGTCAAATGCAGCATACAGTGGATGCACGACATTCATCATTTTTAGGTGGCTGGATCATCAAACCAGTTGATTCACCAGTGAATTCTGTTGTAAATCCAAGCCGTTGCAGCTGTTCTGAATTTTCCCTGAAGGGATCTTAGAGATGGAGAGTATGGAGACAATAGGCATCTTGAGGACACTGCTCTGTGCGGAGATTGAATCCATGTCAGTGAGGTTGGAATAATTAGCAAATTGAAAATTATAGCTAGATGATAGCCAAGGTTGAGGGCTGGCTAACGGGCCAAAGCCTCAGTTCTATTATTCTTTATAAAAGGAGGATACACTATAGAAATAGAAAGACCGGGATGTTTATTGGGGAACACCTTATTATATATGCAAACATATACACAGAAATCCCCACCCCCACCTTGCGCACACGCACATGTTTTCCTAAGTATTATGTCATTTCTTTGGAAGGAGAAAGGGCAGAGAGCTCTAGAAATTCTTGAATGGAAACCAAAACATTTGGAAATCTTGTTCTCTGAGCTGAGTTTAGCTGAGTTTTTTCTCCAAAAAACATCCCCAGAGGTAACTAATAATGGATTTGTAAAGTGTAAGGAATTTGTACAATGTATTCCTCTTTGCTTTTTATGAAGGAATATTGCTAGCATGTTGCCATGCGTTCCCATCCACGTAAGGAGCAGAATGGTTAACTACTGCCTAGATGAGGCTAGTCAGTTTCCCCTGAATGAGGTAGAAATTACAGTTCCGATAGTGTATTTTCTAACCTGTCATGATTTTGTAGCAGGAAAACACATAGAAATTGACAGGAAGTGTGAAACATCACCAAAATCCAAAGTCAGTATATTGTATTTTTAAGCTCAGTTCATGTGTTCTTCAGCTCTGTGACTTCTCTTTGGTACTGTTATCGGGCAGGGACCTGTCCCTGAGTGGGTCTGCCTGGGGCCAGCTGCAACGTGTGGGTTACTGACTTCGTGCAGGAAAGATTTCAGAGACTTCATGAGTTCAGGTTACTATGAGGATGCGTTTATGAAAGCCAGGGACAGTGAAACAAGGAAGGGCTTAGCACAGAAGGAGCAACGGGAGAGCCTGGGGGGGTATCCCTTAGCTCCCTAGGAAGTCAGAGAAGAGGTGGCCTTGGGGACAGGTTCAGGGGAACCGCCTGGGACCCGCTGCCAGCTGCCCGTGGCCTTAGAGTTTAGGAGACACGCGCCTGTGGGGAAAGAAGTGGAGGAAGAAGAAGGGAAAGGAAATGGCACAGGCTGCTCCCCAGAGGGAGAGACCACCCTAGATCCTTTGTCTTGAGGCTTTTCTCTCTTTCGTGTGGGCAGGAATCTTAGGGGAGGGTTTCAGTAGAATATTCGTCAGTTTTCCAGGCTTGCCCTTCCAGGGCCATGATCTCCACTGATTGGTCAGTGACAGGACAGGGGGTCTTCAGTCGTTGCAGCTGGTTCTGGTGTCACCCACCCGGTTTTGCTGCTTCTCTGGGCCTGGTGCTGAAATACAACTGAGGCCCAGATGTTGTCTCCAGGGAGGAAAAGCCAAGGGAAGAAAGGTCACCCAGAGGGCGAGGTCCTTGTTTTCCCAGTGTTGACCCCCGCCAGGCACTGGGGGCTTTCCCTGGTGACCATCGGCACCTGGCTGTGCATTGTCGGACCACTGTGTTCAGGTATCTGTGTCAGTCCCCCTGTTCCACTCGTCAAGGAATCTTCCTAGCTTCTCACTATGCTGTCTCAGTGTCTCCTTGTGTTTTCTTTCTCTTCTCAGTATATTCATCTGGTCTTCTCCCAATGTCTTTGAACATCTTTGTGATGATTCCTTTGAACTCTTTATCAGGTAAATTACTTTGGTTTGGAATTTTATCTTGTTCTTTGGTTTGGAATGCATTCCTTTGTTTCATTTTGCCCTCTGTGTTGGTTTCAGGGCTTTAGATAAGACATCCTGAAGGAATGTCTTCCCGGAGGAGGTGAAACTGTTCATTGAACCCTGCCTTAGTTCTTGGTTTTCTCTCTGTCCTTTGTGATTCTCCAAGCAGCCTATCTTATTGCTAATGGCTCCTAGTAGTGGAGGGTGTGCCAAGACCTGTCAGTGTCCCAAAAGGGAAGGTATAGATTCAGCCTGGTTGGAAGTCAGACCCTCAGGCTGCAGCAGCTTTTGAAGTACGCAAATGGATACTTGAAATGTATACTGTGGGACCAGAAGTGTAAGCCCTGCTGGCCACCAGAGCCACGCAATGTGGAGGTGTCCCCTGAGCAGCGGTCACAAAAACTGAGGCTCCGGACAGGTGTATTAGCCCCTTTCTGGGACATTTCAGTGAGCTGCAGGGAGGTAGAGGGAGAGAGCAAAGAGGGCATCCGTCTGCCTTTGTCACCTGGTGTGTGCCAGACCTACAGCCTGCCCATCAAGCCAAACCTCCTGGACAAGCACCCTGGACAAGCACTCTTTCATGGAGATAATGGGGGTATGTTTCGGTCTGTTGTCTGTGCAGTGCCCTGGGGGTTAGATGCTTTGCAGAGAACTGCCTCTCCAGTTGTTAGAATCCCATGGGACCCAAGAACACAAGCTTCCCTGGCCCCCTAGAGCCAGGCAATCAAGGGGTATGTCCTGGGTGGTAGCTGCAAAAATGGGGGTACCAGGCATCTGTCAAAGCTCCTCTCTAGAGTGCGGCGAAGGAAGAGAGCATCTAAATGGTGCCTGCCAGGAAAAGAAGGGAAAATAGCAAGATGGCACCCCTGGCTAGAGCAAGGCACAGGGAGGCCATGAAGACAGTGCCTCCCAGCCAGCGGGCCTGTAGGTGTGTGATAAAATTAGGCGTGTGCCCATCAGGCCCTTGCTTTAAGATTAGCAAATGAGCGTCGTTCACATAAAGCCCGGACACCTCTGGATCAGCTGTACTGCGCCCTGGGGCTGGGGAATAGCCCTTAAAGAGACATTCTCAGTTCAATATAGGCTTGTGGATGTTTTGGGGGCTCATCTCTCAGGTGCAGGTCTTTAAGTTGCTGTGCCCGATGTGGTGTTCATACCCCTTGCTCCTCGGGGTTTTGTGTCCCCTCACAGCTGTGGGACTCCAGGCCAGGTGAGACTCTGCCCCACCATCTTACCTCTTCCACGTGCATCTTCCCCCCTTCGCCTGATGCATAGGGGTTGCTTGGACAGCTTTTCGTTTTCATACAGAGGCAGTTGTTCTATATGCAGCTGCAGCTTTGGCGTGTTCTTGGGAGGAGGTGACTGAACTGAAACCCCCCAAAGTCAGTTTACTATTCTCTTTAGAAATAGTTACAAATATTTACCCAATAGTCTAAAATCACCACCATAAGTATTATGACCAAATTTTGCTGATCCTTGTAAAATGTTCCCTTTTCCCTTTTCCTTTACGCTGCCCCCATTATAGGTAACTCTTTCCAGTAATAATGAAAAGGAGACAAAAGGAAAACATCTGCTAACTCAGTAGCCTTCAAGGGTTTTTGCTCATATTAACTCCTAAAAAAAATATTGAAAACCCATGTACCCCTGTCAACTTTGACATAGCCGTCTAAAGATTTTTTGGCATGTTTTTTAAAAGATGGCATATCCATAGTACTGCATCGACATTTTTAAATAAAACTATTTTATTTTTTAATGTATCCAATGAAATCAAAATGCCATAGCAAATTTGATTTCTTTTGGAAGTATCCATTTGTGAACAAGCACATTTTTAAAAAACCTTGCATGGTTTCTTTTCTTAATCGTCTTCCATTCTACTTCCATCACATAATCGTATTCTAATGCAATATATTTTTATGCCTTAAAGCCTTTTATTAATCATAGCATTCTACTTCTCTACTGCAGAAATTGTGAATATAAGTTGAAACTAATTTTTAACTTTTCTGTAACCAAAATTGCTATTAGACTGGTTATTATTACAATTGTTATTTGTATATAATCTGTCAAACATATACATTTTGATACTTATTACACATAAAAATAAAGTACTATTGGCCATGGCTGGTGTGGTTTAGTGGATTGAGCACTGGCCTATGAACCAGAGGGTCGCTGGTTCGATTCCCAGTCGGGGCACATGCCTAGGTTGTGGACCAGGTCCCCAGTAGGGAGCTTGTGAGAGGCAAACACACACTGATGTTTCTTTCTCTCTCTTTCTCCCTCCTTTCCCATCTCTCAAAAAACAAATAAATAATATCTTTAATAAAAAAAAAAAAAGAAATATGGTACTATTAGAGATTCATGCATCCATGGATTTCTATTACTCAAAGCAATTTTATTTCTATTTTTCATTTTGATAGGTTTTGGTGCTGACAACCTTCTTCATACAAATATGTAGATGGGACTTGAAAGAGTTGTGTTAAATTGATGTCACTAAATTCTCTGGGTTTCTCCTGAGTTACATGCCAATAATAACAAACTAACTATCTATCATCGAAAAAGTATTATCAATGATCTATTAGCTGATGATTCCCTTAGGTCCTTTTTCAATTTTATTGAAACTGAAGAATTGGAAAACTCATGGTTGCAAAAGTTGTTGTTACCCAATCTTTACAATCATTCATTTTCTTAAATTTCTGGAAAGTCCTCCAAAGAGACTTTACTAGGACTTACTAAAAGCCTCCCCATTTCTATTTCACTTAGAAGCAATTTGTTTACCTTATCATGTTTGGGAAAAGTCAAAGCATTACAGATTTTAATAAACCTTTACAATTCAACAGTTGTTGATAAAATTATTTTACCTAACAATGTACATTAATATATTTTTATCCAAATTTTGGAGAAACCGCCTCTTGGAGCTTCTTTGAGGACCTGTTTATTGTGCCTTATTAAAGAGCGGTGTGGTTGGCTGGACGTCAGGGACATTTTTTCCATGCCTAGCTATGGCTTTGTCAACACCTTGATACATGGAACAGTATGATGAAGAGTGAACATGGGTATTAGAATGACTGCAGAGGGTCATTCCTCCTGTATAAATTTACAAATTGACTTTTTTATTTATATATCGGTTTCAATAAAATTTTATAGTTCTTCATGAGGTATACAATTCTCTTTCAGATTATTCTTATCAAATAGTTAGTTTTCTAATTATAGATGGGATTCCATCACATTTTTAAAACATAATCCTTCCGCATACAAATGTATTGACTTTGAAGTATTTGTTGTACTGTCACCTTACAAACCTGGTCTATTAATTCTAGTGGTCTTCAGTTGGTTTCTTTGGATTTTCTAGGTTAACAATAACATTACATGCAAATAGTAAAATAACTCTTTGTTTAAACTATTAAATATTAATGATGATACAGTAGCCTTGTTTTATTAATTTTTACGGTTTGTGTCTTCAGTATGCCTCATACAATAAATAATTGAATGGACTTTTTTCTTATAACTTGTTCCATAGTTCATGATTTATTTTCATTAAACTGCTTCCAAAATTTGACAAAATTTATAAATCTCAAGTTTTAATGGAAAATTCCCCAGCCACTAACATTATGCTACATAGAGTAATAATGTTTTGCATTATTTATTTATTAAGTAACCGCCTAGGAGGTCAAAATCTGTAACATCCTAGAATGCCATCTTGCACTGTTACGTGAATTAAAACACCGCCCCACCCCATCAATCATCAGTACATACCCAACAGCTTTATTCAGATGCATGTACACACAAATACCACGGGTTTAGGACTAAATTTCAAAAATAATCTCAGGAACTAGGTGGCATGAAAGAAATAAATGTGTGATTAGCCACTTCCTATTGTTGAACTCGCCTTCCAGATGGCTTGCTTTGATCCTCAGCCAGTGATTCTCAGGGTCAGTGGACTTGTTCACCTTCACGTCTCCAAAAAAGGAATGGAAAATTCCCAGGAAGTGGGGAACCAAGTAGAGTTTCCATATGCTGTGTTCTGGTATCTAAACATGCACTTTGCTTTATTTATTTACTTATTCATTCATTCACTCAAAATTTATTCATGCTTACTCCAAGCCCATGTGCTGTGTAACAGAGGCCAAAAACTAAAAAATAAAAAAAAAATAACCCAATCTCTATGATGCGGTTTCCCTATCTTGGATGTTTCCGATGCACTTTGAAATCGTGCTTCTCTGCCTTTTGCTTTTTTGTTTTTCATTACACTTTTTATTTTGAGATACTTGTAGTGTCACAAGCAGTTTTAAAAAATAATTCAGAGAGATCTCCTATATCATTTTCCTAGTGTCTCCCAAGGTAACATCTTGTGAAACTATAGTGTTTAACCCAACCAGGATATTGGCGTTGATGCGCTCAAGATACAGAATACTTCTGCCACCACAAGGATCCATGACAGGCTCTTCTAGGGCCATAAGCACTTACCTTCTACCCCTAGCTGTTTCCACTTTACCTCTTGCAACCACCAACCTGTCCTCCATTTCCATAATTTTGTCATTTCAGGAATGTTATATAAACATTCCTCTCAGCCCAGGAAGAGGAACAAAGGAACACTTGCTCGTTCCTGCCGGGTGAGCGTAGAATCCAAGTTCCTCACTTTGCCCCCATTGACGCTGATAAATATGTATGTCAGGGGATCCTCATTACTGCTGGGTGTGGGTGGGCATTCTGGCTCTTTCCTAAGCCCCCACTGATAGCTCCCTGGCCGGGAGGCTAGGAGTGCCTCATTGTGGCACCCCACATGGCCTCTGCTGGCACTGCAAAGAGGGCACCTCTTTACTGCTTGCTGCTGGTGGAAGTCCTGACTTTCTGGTTCATTTCATTGGTGTTCTGGGGTCGTCAGCATCTTCAGCTTTCAGTCTGGGATATGCAAGGAAAAAGGAAGCCCAAGGAGCTCGCCATCATGTCAGTCTTTGGGTCTCGAGGTCCCTTAGTGGTCTGCCTTTTCATTGTGCTAATTTATGTTTGTTTTCTATACAACATCCAGGGTTTTCCGTTGTACTTAGCAGGAGGACTGCGGAGAAGTATATCTACTCCATCATCCAAGAAACAGATTCCTCTACTTTTAGGTACATCCTTTCTTCTCTGTTGATAGATTTTTCCCTGTTGATTCTATCAGGCCAACGGACATACTGTTCTTTATGTGTTAATCAGGGACACCATTTGTGCAGGCATGGTGAGTTCAGTTTATTCCATACATCATGTCGCATGGTAAATTTTATGAAACTTATGGAGAAAAAATATAAACACAATTAAGCAAAAAAATCAATTAATCCAGGTTTTTAAATCATCCTTATCTACAGGGACGTATGGGAGTGACTGAATCACACAACGTGTTTGAGAATGAAATATTATTGTCTTCAAAATTATTCCCCAAATGCCATCCAAAGTGATTTTGACACACCTTCTAACTTAAAACACTGTCATTGTTCTTATTTTAAGAATAAACTGCTGGCTTTTGAACATGGCCTCTGCAGCCTGGGTGGCTCTGGCACTCACTTGTCTAGCTTCTCTCCTCTTTGCTTCAGCTAGTGTTTTTATTTATTTATTTATTTTTTAAGCATGCTCTCCCTTTCCTCTGGGTCTGCACGTATTGATCCCTCTGTCTGCAGTGCCGTCACCCAGCTTCTGTACCTCCCTTCACTTGTGTTCATGGTTCTGGTCTCACCCCTGAAATCACTTTGACCAAAAATCTTACCTGACCGCTACACACCTGCCTCAAGCCTGGAAAACATCATATAACACAGTGATGTATCGTCATATAACACAGTGATGTGTCATCATATAACACAGTGCTTTCTTTTTTTTAATCATATGTTTAAGACTAGAATAGTCATAGGAATACAGGCAGACTTCTGTCTTATTCTTCCCTATAACCCCGTTACCCCTCTACCTGTCACGTCCTTTTCCTCCCTTCCGAGGGTCCTGAAATTTTAGTTTTAAAACTACTCAGATACAAACACGATCGCCCATGTTGCTGTGATGGAAAATCCAGTTCTCCAATTGGTTACGTAACCTAGGGAAGGTCAGACGCTGTCGGAGCCAGTAATAATTAGCAGAATCCTGATCTGAGGATTCTCACTTGGTCCTTCGCACCACACCCTGTGTTAACGGATGGAATGGGACAAAGGTGGTGACATGGTGAAACTTCGTGTGTTGAAAGCATGCAGTTTGCCAAAGTAAAATACTTGTCATTTTATTTACACCAAGATTATTCAGAAAATAATCCAAATGTTTTAATAGGGGAACACAGAGGGAAAAATTACTAGCTGAATGGAGTGCTCCAAGGTGCAATAGTTTAGACCACACAGATCGTTAGAACGAATGCCAGGCAGAATAGATCATTTTGAACCAGGTTTTATTAAAACTACAGAAGGGAATCATTTAAATATGTTCACTGACTCCTTTAACTGTTTATTGAATATCTTTTAGGTACTTTGGAAAATGTGACTACTGTATAATACTTGCCTTAAAGTAGCTGTTTATGAAATAGAGCTGTAATTACCATAAAGAAGTCAGACTATGTGTCATGAACCAAGAATTGTGGTTAATCCTGTTTTAAGCAACTGATATTAAGTGGAAATAAAAATGATGTGGAATACATGATACACAGAATGCTATAGCTATTCAAAAACATTTACTTCCAGTGATGGAGGCGATGAAATTTGAACTGAGCTCGAAAGATAGAATTTGGACAGTTATAAATGGGTGCAGTGCTGTGGAGAATGGAACGTGCAGACTGCGGTGGACACTAGAGCTAGTTTGCATGAATGGAAAAGTGGGCTAAATCCACGAACACGGTGGGATTCAGGGACCAGATTGTACTGGGGCTTGAACTCCAGGTTACAGGGATGGCCTTTGGTTAATTGGTAACCACAAACCATTGAAGATTTTTGAGCAGGAAAGGGGCATGATCAGAGCCTTGTTAGAAGAACCTTAATTTGGCACCTATGGCCAGAAATTACTGAATGTGAAGTAACCTGGAAGAAGAGGATGTTGGTATGGAGGTAACAGACTCAATCCTGTCATAAAATAATGTTTTAAATTAGCATCGCGATAATGGACATGGAAAACCACAACTGATAGAATCCACATTTCCAAACCCTCAAAGACCTTAAAATTTTATGGAAGTGAGGTAGAGGGCATGAGGTCAGGAAAATACCAAAGGCATCTATGGCCTGAGACTTTACGCCTGACTTACCACTCTTTATCAGAAGACAAAGGGAGACAAGTTTGTCAACGAACACCAGGCTAGACTCAAGAGTTTCCTTTCTGACTGCGAAGGTCAAGTGTTTATGAGGTCCAATGCATGCATTTTTTCCCATTCCTTAGAACAGGCTAATATTCAGCAGATATGCATCGGTACAGTTGTAAAAGTTGTTGCAATATTGAAATACTTCTGTCCTGCTGCCCCGAGTCCCTCGAATACCCCTTTGCTGACCTAACCCCTTTCTAGGTTCCCTGGTCTGTCCCGCAGTCCAGCACTGTAGACGTCACATTTGGCGGATAAGCGAGCATGTTGAACTCCGCTCGATGCCACAGCTGATGTCTGATCTCATTGATGAATGCTCATACCATTCTGAGCTCTACCACTTTGAATACTACCCCTACTACGGATGAAGTTTTCTCCCAGAGGGTCCTCAAGTTCTTTAAGCAAATGGACTTCTGTTGGGCCTAATGTGTCTGAAGCTCAGGGACAGATCCACCCTGGGTTTAAGTTGAAACCTGTTCCACAGAAATCACAGGGCTTCACATTTAAATAACGATCAATCAGTAACTTTAAAAACTGTAATGCCCAGTGCTAATGATGGTGCAATAAGATATGTACTTTTATTCCTGATGATGGGAATATAAAATAATATGACAATTGGCCAGTGAGTTTGAAAAGTTAATATTTTGCTTAAATTTTTTAATAGATTAAAGATATAAGGGAACAATATGGCCCTGACTGGTGTGGCTCGGTTGGGCATTGTCCCGGAAAGTAAAAGGTCACCAGTTTGATTCCTGGTCAGGCCACATGCCTGGGTTGCAGGTTTGGTCCCTGGACAGGGCACATATGAAAGGCAGCCCATCGATGTTTCTCCCTCGCATCAATGTTTCTCTTCCTCTCTTTCTTCCTACCGCCCCCTCTCCCTAAAAATAAATAAAAATAAAATCTTTTTTAAAAAATATGATTAGCAAAAAGTTGTTTATAATTTTAAAAATTTGGAATCAACCTAAATGGCAAACATTAAAATAAATGTTAAGCCAGAGTGGTTTAGCTTATAGTAAATTATAATTTCTTCTTTATATGATTCTGAGTTATTAGCTATATTAGAAAGAATAAATAAATTCTAAAATCTCCAGAGGCCTCTCCTAAAAGTCCTGCCCAAAGAGTTTTAATTTTATTTTTTTAAAGATTTTATTTATTTATTTAGACAGAGGGGAAGGGAGGGAGAAAGAGAGGGGGAGAAACACCAATGTGTGAGAGATGCATCGATTGGTTGCCTCTCTCACACCCGCTACTGGGAACCTGGCCTGCAACCCAGGCATGTGCCCCAACTGGGAATCGAACCAGCATCCTTTCAGTTTGCAGGCCAGTGCTCAATCCACTGAGCCATACCACCCATAAAACAGAATTTTAATTTAAAAACTCAGGATGATCTCACATTTCTCATCCAGATAATAATCACCTTAAGAAAAATTAGGAACATAGTTTTCAATGGAGAAGAATTTACCTAAGTATTCTGTACTCGGCCAGGTTGTGTGTGTGTGAGAATGTATGGATATATATGTGTGTATATGTGTGTGAGCGCATATATTAATTCTTAACATATGACATTAACTTGGCTGATGCTTTCTCTCTTGGACGTCTTTTGAGGGTTTCGTTCTTTGGTTTTTGATAGACTTGTCCTAATCCATCGGTAATCTCTTTTTCTGACCTGAACAGGTGTTTACGTTTACAACATGGCATCCTGCAGCTAGGGAGCCATTTGTGCTGTGGCACCATGCGGCTGCTCGAGTCCACAGTTTTCTCCCAGCAGCCTGTATTCCAGCCAAATGAGCTAAGCAACTGCAGGGCGATTGGCAGGATGCTAATTCATTACACACAGATTCGGATGTGCTGAATCCAGGGCAGTTACAAGTCTCCTCACCTAATTCATTGATGAAAATAGAAAGCGTCTTGGCTGTTTAATAAAATAAAAAAGAACCTTGTGTGAATGTCTAGGCCCTTGTCTTATATTTGTGAAAATATTGGCTCAGCCTTGGAGAAATTGGTTCTCTTCTAGTGCCGTGGATTCCTGTACTCGACATCCTAGTGTAACTATTTGTAGGAACAGATTCCTTATTCAGAGCAAATCCATAAAGCTGAGAAGGTTTACTATTGTACTAAAACAGAGCCTTTCTCTGGGGGCCCAGATACTTGCTTGGTGCCCTCCTCAGATCTACCAGGACCCAGGGCTTTGGAGCGGCACAATTCCTGGATACCATTATCATCGACATAAATGAGCGCCCTTGGAGTTGGGCGGGGTGCAGCCTGCAGGTGTCTGATGCAGCTGGTCCTTTGTGCATGGAACAAAAAGGCTGTTAATAATTCTGGAAATTTTTTAAAAAATTGATCTTAGATTTTGAGTAGGAAAGAATTTTATGAAATCTAAGTAATTGTATAACATAATTAATATTAACTAAAATAGTTTTCTAAGGAATTGGTATTTAGTGGGTGGGACAAAGAACGAAGACTTCTTTGTATGTTACAAATTCCAAACTGGTTGATCTTTTAATTTACTTCAGTCAAAGAATTGAGTTACCAGCTGAAGAATAATCTAACGTGAGCCCAACATGACAACTTTAAGAATCACACTTCCAGTAATAGTTGCTGGCAATCACCAAAATGTTTCTGAAAAGAGAAAGTGCTTATTTTAACAACAACAAAAGCAGCAATTAAGAAATAATATTTGGTGCATTTCCAGGAAGGAAACATTTCATATTAAAAAGAAAAAAAAACATACCCTAGCTGTTTACCGTCACTTCTGAAACTTGTTCAAACCACAGTCTGCTTTGTCTTTTCGGCTTTTGCCCAGTTTTAGATGAGGAATTTTCCCCCCTGGGAATCAAAGAGGTTGATTACACCTCTCCCACTAGAATTGTGCAATGCCTTTAAATAGTTCTAAAGTCTGTTTTCCATTATCATGATGAATTTCACAATATATTTCCAAATGTACTTTTGTATATTTTTATCCAAAACACTGTTCTCTAGTGTTGTAAATTCTTGATTACTCCCAAGGTTTCGGAGAGTAATAGTGTAAGATTAGTTCCTTTTAGTGTATATTATTTTCAAGTAAATTATAAAATCTGTAGACATAACCTGACAGCTGATATGGAAGGTTTTTTTTTTAATATACTTTTTAGTCTCATTCGAGTCATAGAATTATCAAATGTTAGCATTGGAAATGTCATACGCATCATTAACTGTTAACTTCTGTGTTTTGTAGGAAAAGAAAACAAAGGCACTTGCCCGTGACCCAAAGCTTGTTAGTGGCAGAGCCGAGATTACCACTCAGTTGCCTTGACTCCCAAGCCTAGTGTTCTTTTACTTCTCCCGTCGCTATTTTCTCCGACTTTAGTCCTCCCTCCAACCGAGCCCACCCGTCGCCTTCCAGCAGAGCTTGTTTTCTCTTGCCCTCCGTTGATGGAGTGACTGCTGGCTCAGGCCGTGGGATGGCTGATGGCTGGGTCAGGTAACTGGAGGATTCTGAATTTACAAGAGCACGTTGCTCACTGAGAGAAAGAGACAGATGCTTACGTTACATATAGCGTGATATGTGCCAGAGCAGAGAGAATATGCTCGCAGGGCACAGACTCGGTGACTGACAATTTGATACAATTTGTTTTTCTCACCTAGATACTTGTAATACTTTCCTTTATCCTGGGTGTGAATCACTCTTTATTAATTTTGCCTGGAATTTGATGAGGTTTTTGTTGTTGTTTGTTTGTTTGGGGATTTTTTTTTTTTGGCTCTAAAGCTTCAAGTAAGGAATATATATTTGCATTAATATTGCAACTGTTGCTTCTCCTGGGTCTACTCAGTTATGTTATTCTGGAGCTTTATGGTTCTTTTTACTGCATCTAAAAACAACTTTAATGTTGCTGTTATAATTTATATTTTCTTTTCCATTTGTGCATTTATCTTAATCATTTTCTCCTATAGCTGCTGACATCTGTTTAAAGGAGACCATGTTGTCTTGCATCTTCTTGAGGGTCTGCACGACTATTTACTGAACTTTTTCTAGAAAAAAATGAATATTTAATAATAATATGAATAACTCAGTAATAATTCAGTGTTCAATAATATGCTATGAAGTAATGTTCCCTTTCTGCTCAAGTATTTTTCATATATCATAATTATTTTTTTAATGTTTCTCTCATGCTTCAGTAGTTATAGATCTATCCCATTCTGGAATTTTCTACCATATAACATGGGGAAATGTTAACTTCTGTTTTTCGTTATAATCAAGAATTTTAGAAGCATGTTTTTTCCCCCTAATAATTACATTATGTTGTGAATCTTTTCTTTCAATAATGTCATTTATAGTTTTAGCACGTTATAGTGCTTAAAACAAGGACTTTTCTATCCAAGAAACCTCGATTTGAGACACAGCACAAGCAACAGTAAAGAACCTGGCCTCCGGGTCTGAGTAATCAGGGCCAAGCCCCGGCGCCGCCACTCACGCCCTGGGGGACTTGGCAGGGATGTGACCTCTTAGTGCCGCAGTTTTTTCACCTGCAACGTGACATTAATATTATTAGTTACTTCCATAGGTTCTTAAGAAGATTAAAAAGATAATATATAACATGTAGAACAGTCTTTGGGACACAGTAAGTGCTGCATAAATATTTGCTTTAAATTCTAACTTCAAGCGTCCTTTTTAATTTTGTCGTAAACCTAAATAAATAAATAAATACATAAACACAGAAAGTCTTTCAAAAAAAAAAAAAATAAGCCAGAGCTTATCTACTCACAAGTAGGCCTTAAACAAAAGACAACAGGAAGCGGGAGTGTGCTACCATTTAAAAATATTTGACTTGCTCATTAAGAATAAGATAAGTGTAATTTTGAATTTTTATCATAAAAATTCACCAGTAAATCAATGTTATGGTCTAACTAAATAAAATCCTAGCTCTGTCACTTACTAATTGAATAACTTTAGTCAAGTAGTCGCATCTCTTTAAGCCTCCAATTTCTCATCTTTAAAATGGACATAATACAATTAATGCATTCAGTAATAACAATAAATAATTATCACTATTACTTATTAAAGCTGCGAGGATTAACTGAGACAGTTTACATAAGATGTCATGAACATTACTTGTTTGCTGTTGTTTTAAAATAATTAAATGAGTATTTGACGATGCTACATTTAATTGACTTAACTGAGCCCTGCAAGTCTCTTTATCCCACAATTTCTTGATTATTGAATTCTTAATTTTGAGTTATTTTACAGATGCATAACTCCAAAGAGAGTAAGTTACAAATTCAAAGTCACACTGTCAGCGCTAAGGGAGGCTGGGAAACAGTCAGTGAGATCCTACCTTTAGCCTTTTGTTTTGTCTTGAGCCTGGGAAAAGCAGGGTCTTAGCTCTTTTTGCTTCAAAAGGGCTTTTTTGCCCATTAGTGAATTATCCTCCTCAAACCCTTCGCTTTCCCCTGTCCTTTGTGAAGTGCTTCGCACGGAAAGTATGGGCTGGGTGCTTTTGCATATCTAGTCACTCTCCTCTGCTGGGAGAGGGTGCTAGGGTGCTAGGGCGCCGTGGTGAAGGTGAAGCTGCACAGGCTGGGGGAGCGTAACAGGACATGGAGCAGACCCTATTTATGAAGATTTTTATGCGCATCCAGTATCATTCATTCTTGTTAGTCCCTTCATACGCATTGCTTTTTTCAGGTTTCCCACAAAAAAAGCCCGGACATAACATGCTGTGTCGTACTGTAATTATAACTAATTGTGGGACAGAAGAGGCCACTTTATAATCTGCAAATGACAAACCGAATCATTCTTGTTTAAAAACTTGGCTTCTGTCCTTGCTTGAATGATATGATTTTTACTACGAAAAGCTGTTGTTCGGTTTCCCCCGCTCATGAGTCTCAAAACTATTGTTCACTATCAATTGATGCAACACATAAAACGGGCTTCCCTGGCCTGCCCACAGCTTGTCCATCAGGCACATACAAACCAGAAGGTGTGCCAGGAGGAATCAGCACTTGCCTTCCGTGTCCTGATGAAAATCACACCTCTCCTCCTGGAAGTACGTCCCCTGAAGACTGTGTCTGCAAGGAGGGCTTTCGGGCATCCGGCCAGGCCTGTGAAGGTGAGTCTCCCCACATTGGCCAGCAGGAAATATAAAAGTGGATCTCATCGAGGGAAATGATGCTGGTGTTTTCATCCAATTCAGTTAAAATGATCTTTACTATTTCTCTAAATTGGGGGGGTGTGGGGGTGGACAGCAGCGGGGAGTCGTAGCTCTTGTTAAGTAGCATTTCTTATCACTGAACACACCCGTACTTGCTCAGAGAGAGGGGATCTGCGCCAGGAGTAATATAACTATGACCGGAAAGATTTACTACTTGGAAAAGATCTAAAATGACTCTAAGAGAAAAAAAGCCACAAATTTAACAATAAATTCAACTAACGGAAGAGCAAGTTTGGGCCCTGGTGATAGTTAAATCTATTTAAATAAAATATTTTTGTAAGTAAAATGCCTTAGTGTTATTCATATCAAGATTTAAAAACACTTAATTAGCCTATAACATGTTTTATACAAGAAGCTGTGGCTCTTAGGATTTGGGGCAGACAGGCTTTGGTACCCTTATTTGTTCTTTATTTCATGCCCCTCAAGTAAGAAGGAGAATAGCTAATGGCATAGGAAGGTTGAGAACTAGAAAATCTTGTATCCATATTTACATCAAAATAAATGTTTAAAGCATAAAATAGTATGTGTTTTTAAAATTTAAGTGGAAGAAATACCTAATAGAAGTGAGATGTAAGGGTTCTTCTTTCAAATATGCACTTAGAAATTCAAATGCAGTAAATGGGAGTACTGTGGGTAATTTAGGTATGTATATAAAATGTCCTCTTATACCAAAAAATGGGGGTGGGGGGATGTTTCATAGACCAAAGGCTAACTTTGCTTTTTAATTCTATTTTTATAAATGTTAGTTGTCCACTGCCCTGCCTTGAGGCCTCCAGAAAATGGTTATTTTATCCAGAACACTTGCCACAACCACTTCAATGCAGCCTGTGGGGTGCGATGTCACCCTGGATTTGACCTCGTGGGAAGCAGCATCTTCTTGTGTCAACCCAATGGTTTGTGGTCCAGTTCAGAGAGCTCCTGCAAAGGTATGCGGACTGCCAATTCACATTGTTTATTGATCGTCTTGCCTGAGTTCTTTGACTTAAACTCAAAATAACCAGTAAGTTCTTTGTTCCTTTTGATCTCATAGACCACAGACCACAGAAAGAGAAAAAAATTATAGAAAGTTTGAAGGCAGAACTACTAAGTTCAACTGACCACATCATTATGAACTATGCCCTTTATATTTCTTTCAAGAACAGGCAAAGGAAGGGCCTGCCTGGGAAGGAAATGGACAGGTTACCCCAAACCTCAGATTTGTTTTTATTGATTTTAGAGAGAGGGGAAGGGGGAGAGGGGAGAGAGAGAGAGAGAGAGAGAGAGAAAGAAACTTTGATTTGTTGCTTCACTTACCTATGCATTCATTGCTTGCTTCTTGTATGTGTCCGGACTGGACATCGACCCCACAACCTTGGCGTATTGGGACGACACGCTCATCAACTGAGCTACTCTGCCATTGCACCCAAACCTCAGATTTTAAGCAGCCCAGACCCAGTGCCAGGGGAAGTGTTGGGATGATCAGAGCGGGGACTTGGTGGCTGCTCTGACTGCACGACGTGGGGGACCACGCGAGTGCCCTGCGGGAGGAGCGGTGGGCTGACTTACCCCGCTCCAACCTCCCCGTGGAATAGCAGCAGGCTGGAGGAAGTGGGAATTTGCTAAAGCGGAACCTCGAAGAGCACAGTCAGGCTCATAGCAAGGGGGACAGTATCCCGGGTGGGACCTACGGATCCACGGCAGATACAGGGAAGCTACAAACAGAATGGTGCCTCAAGTCACCCGCACGCTTGCCGTGTCCGTGACCGACTTTCCCACTCCTTACAGCTGGTGCACGGGCAGCCTCCCAAGGTCTCACAGGTGAGGTTGGGAGAGAAGGTTGTGTGGGAAAAGGCAAGAGGGGAGCAAAGCGAAGGGCTCGGGAATCCCTGTCCGTGAAGCAGCCGCATGCAGCATTCACCCCCTACTTAGGGTGAATGCCAGATGAAATACAGGACACCCAGTTAAACAGGAATTTTAGATAAATGGCAAATAATTTTTTAGCGTAAATCCCATACCAAATTTGGGACCTGCTTATACCAAAAATTGTTTGCTGATTTTTGCGAAATGCCAGTGTAGCTAGATATCCTGATTTGTTTGTGGGTTTTTGGTTGTTTTTCTTTTTTTCTGAATCTGCCGACCTACCTCCGCCTCGTCGCCTCGGCACCCTTTGGCAATGCACTTCGCTCCCAGACCCCCTATCTCCCAGCTCACTGGATTAGGGTAAGGGGTTCTGTTTTCTTGCCTTTGCTTGGCTCCAGCACCCGAAAGGGAAGTCCACCTACTCACCATTAGGAGGTCATCTGTGAACGCCAGTAGACCTCCACTGTTTACATTTATCAGTTTCAAATATGGAACCCATTTATAAATGTGAATTTGCCCAAATCAGGGCCCAATCGAGATACTCATTTACATGTACAAAAAGGCAAGGAAAAATGAAGAAAATCAGCAAATTGAACAAGGGAAACCTGAAAGAAAGGGGGGGAAATGGGAATGACATTACTAAAATAAGACCAGGATTCCAAGAAATGGGAGAAATCTGACAGCAAATATATTTCTTGGGGGGGGGGGAGATCACTGACACAATAGACATAGTTGAGAGCCAAATTAATAAATTAGAAAATCAACTCATGAAATTCTGAAAATAGAGCAAAATTTCAAAGATTAAAAATATATATGTGAAAGGCTAAAGAGACATGAGAATAATCACAAGAAATAGACTGTTCTTACACTAGGAATCTGGAAAGAGAATGGGGTAGAGGAGAAGCCCTACCAGGAGATCAGATAATATATCCCTAATCTGAAATCTTGAAAATACAACTAAAATCCTTGATATTCAATTTAAGATCACTTGCTGTGTGCCCTGAAAAAAAGCCTGAAAAACGGATCCACGTCTGAATGTAATCTTCATGAAATTTCTGAATGCCTTAGAGAAATAGAACATTTTGCTCATTTCTCAGTTACAAATAAATAGCACTACCTATGAAAGAAAAAGATTCAGGCCAGCCTGGAACCCACTGTTAGCCATTTCAAATATTAGAAGATAAAAGTATGTTTCTAGGATTCCGAAAGAAAAGCATTAGACCGTAGATTTCTAAACTCAGGCAAGCTACGCTTTATGTAGAAAGGCAAAGGGGAGACATTTTCAGTCACATGATCGCAAATGGTACAAAGTCACATCCCATTACTGAAAAAATTATGTCAACAATAAAAATAAAGGGGAAAACAACCTCTTAGAAATATACCTAGTCAATAATATTGTAATAACCATGTATGGGACCGGGTGGGTACTGGAAATATCAGAGGATACATTTTGTCTAGGATTGGCTGCTATGCTATATTCCTGAAACTAACACCAAATAATATTGAATGTAAACTGTAGCTCAGAAGAAGAAAAATCGATTTAAATTTAAAAGAAATGTTCCTGTAAAATCAACAGTTAGTATCTCTGCCCCTACACCCTGGCCGGTGTGGCTCAGTTAGTTGGGTATTGTTCTGCCAGGTGGAAGGTCAATGGTTCAATTCTCAGCCAGGGCATGTGCCTGGGTTGAGGGTTTGTTCCCCTATTGGGGCTCATATGAGAGGCAACTGATTGATGTTTCTCTCTCACATCGATGTTTCTCTCCCCCTTTTCCCCTTCCTTCCCCTCTCTCTAAAAATAAATAAAATAAAATCTTAAAAAAAATAACTCTACCCCCTCTTCCAAGACCTCATGAGAAAGGGGGGAAAACATTACATTTTAACATTCCGCTTACTGGCCTTCCAAAGACAGTGAGGAAAGCAGGTAGACAACCCCCTTAGAATAAGGATGGGCCTTGACTCTTACCCCCCACAACCCACATCCTGAGCCTGGTATCCTACAGAAGAAATGGCTACGCCCTCTCAGGAAGGCATCCCTTTGTTCCAACAGCCTTGATTGTTCAATCACCCTGCTCTTGGTCCCGATAGATAAACTCTCCCTGTTGCCAACCTCCTCAGCCTGGCGGGATGACATTTAACCTCTGTATCTGCATCCGCAGACCTGCCTTCTGCGCGTTTTAGCCTTCGTGCCCTGTGTGTCAGGGAAGCACAGGAAACATACCGTGTGCATTAGGGGAAGAGGAGCCGATTTTAGGAATCAGACTTTCTACAATTTTGGAAGGATCTGAGAAATGGAAGTCCCGGAAGAGAAGCTGGAGTATCAGAGAAGTTAACTGTCAACTAACTCCATCTGGGAAACAAAGCCTGCCCAGTTGCTGAAATAGAACCAAAAGGGAGGAACGCGTTGGGGAGTCTAAGAGCAGCTTCACCTCTGTGTGACCATGGCCTGAT
Organism: Mormoops blainvillei; assembly: GCA_004026545.1. Classification (NCBI taxonomy): domain Eukaryota; kingdom Metazoa; phylum Chordata; class Mammalia; order Chiroptera; family Mormoopidae; genus Mormoops; species Mormoops blainvillei. The sequence continues at coordinate 189,758 of PVJD01001120.1, forward strand.
GCTCTACAGCCAAGAACCTGGCTGTGAGCCTGGGGCCACCGCTGGTTAATAGAGTCAGCGGTGCAGATGTAGGACGGAGGCCAGCAAAGACAAGCTGGGACCCATTGGATCTGCCTTTGTCCATCATTGAGTCTGGGCACAGTGGCACTGCTTCCCTTCTGCCTTCCAAACTCATGCAGGTTCTTCTTTTGACCAACCCTCACCTGGGCCATGTAAGGGGATTCTGACAAGATGTTTGCGAGCTGAGCCAGCTTGTTACAATACGGACTCCTCCAGGAACTTTTATGACTTAACTTGTTTATCACTTCTGCTACACTGTGAGTTCATTGTGGGCACAGAATGTATCTTTTCCCCTCAGTGCTTGCTTATACCTCTAGTGAATGACTGAAAACTGGAACCGAAGAAATACACATGTTAATAATGTCCACGTAAGAAACAACATTCAAACCTGTAGAGAATTTTTGTGAGTTTATACAGTTGCCAGGAAGCCAGATCTCAATAGGTTGAGAAGTGCACTTCGCCCTGGTGGGAGATGGTACCCTGAGACGTCCAGAAAAGAAGGGCATTATCTTGGTATTCCAAAGGTTTGTTATCTTAGATGTAAAAAGACAACAGATAGGTTCTGTCAAGGTAAAGGCTGACCTTTGTTAGGGAAAGGTACTGGCCTAGGACATAACTACTCACTATGAGCTCCTTTTAGTTAATAAGTTTTAATTTCAGACCATCCTCTATGGTTACTTTAGGTCTCTGAGTTTGTAAGGTCACCATGTAGGCTCCCCTGAGCTTGTCAGGTTAATACGTGGCCCCCTTTCCCATGGATCTTCCTAAGATCCCTTCAATTTCACCCCCCAAAGCTACTACCTAACTTACCAGTGCACAGAGTTATCCTGATGAAGGTATTTCTTTATTCAGATTTTTCCTCTGGCTCATCATGAATGGATTTGGTTACTTGAGGTATTGTTCTATGAAACACATACAATAGTTCATTAATTCTAAAACACTTTCCCCCGACATGTGACTATCTCTAAAACTGAGATGGACTGTAACATTGGTGGCATTACAATTTTTATAGATGTCATTTAAAATATTTCTTTATTAGTGGCACATAAAATTGTGTGCCTTGCAATTGGGGCATCTGGAATTATACGAAAAGTGGTGATTCTGTAGGGATTCACTTCTGTTTCAGGTTTGGTGTTTTGGAGTGATATTTTACGGATCTAATTTAAATCTAATTATAAGGACAAAGTAATTTTAGTTTATCTTTTCTTAAAAACATTTCTGAAATTGAGGCTGAAATGAAAAACCAGTGTAAAATATAAAGCTTTTTATAAATTTCATGTTACATCATTAATGCTTTGTAGTGTTACATACTAATTAATGGGCTTGATTCTTATTCCTCTGTGCATTCTTCATAAGGACTTACACGCTGTTAAAATTTTATCTGAACTATATGTTTCTTTACAAACTAGTAAGGATTCCTTTGTGGTTTCTCAGTAATAACTGGGTATACCAGAACATCACAGTATATTAAATGTTGTGATAGTATTGGCTCTGAGGAAAAGGTTTAAACAACAACGAGAAGCCTGTATTTAACATCAGATTTATTTTATTTTTAGTATAGATGCTATCAGAATTTTGAGATTGACAGACAGTGTATATCTGGGGAAAATCTAATTAGTCTTTAAAATAAAAAACCGAGGAGGTTCTTACATTGTCTGTTACAGTAGACTGACTGTTCTCTAAAAGACTACATTGCTATTTTTCCAAAAGGGATAAATAAATATTTAAGGATTACTTTAACATGAATGCACGTCAACAAACATTTATTGCAGAGTTTTTCAGCTTGTTGCAATAAAAAAATTATGACTTGAAACTAATAAATGAGCATGTTCCTATTAAAAAAGATAATAAATGGTCATTCTTGATTGAAAAGGAGTGTAAAATGTTTAAGACTAAATAAGAATTATTGCAGCCTTTGTTTTCTCTGAGGAGCAATGAAAAGTTATTAAAACAAACACTTGTGAAGCAATATGATTTGCATGTTATGAAACACCAACTCCAATTTACTGTCAGTGCACTTAAGAGATGTTATAAATCCATTTATTCCTAAGGTTGAAAAGCCATAGTGAGTTAGCAGTACATTGACTCTAAAAGCAGTTATTTAATGTGGCTTTTCAGATTTTATACATCTTTATCATAGGAATTCGTCTTACTCATCTTTCAGTCCCTCCTGGCACCTGGCATTGTGCTACGCATGATGGACACACTCAATGATAGTTAAAACGTGGAACGCATAAGATGTCTACACCCTTGACGTACCCATTCAGTAAAGTTTTTTATGTGATGGACGCAATAAAAATCAAGTGTGGAAGGCAAAAGATTTCTACTCTGTTGTCATTAATAGCTGACTTTGTTTCAGACCACCTCAGGGATTGAAAAGCTAGGGTTTATGGCTTAAACTTTTGTCTAGTTCCTGAATTTTCTACAAGGGGTAATCAATGCTAAACATATATTTAATGCAGCCACGACTGATGCTCTGCCAACTAATATCACCTGAATTGGTTCCTTCACAATGGATTCTATCAAACAGTGGCTTTGGCTGAACATGCACCAAACATTTTGCCCCAACTTCCTTTCTTATCATTTTAAAGTTAAGCTTTTATCATACAGGTAGGAGTTTGATATTAAAAATTGGCAAATGCAGAAAACTACAAGAAAAATACATCTTACTCAGAGTCCCAATCAAATTCTTGAGTCCAATTGATTTTTGTTGAAAAATGTTTAGGGATTGCTAGATTGTCTTCTGGCTCTAGTGTTGCAACAGCGCTATCTGAGAACAAACTGCTTTGTTCTTTTGTAGGGGTTGTTTTTGGTTTTTGTTCAATGCGTGATGCTTGTAGGATTATATCTGTAAGCCATTAAAATGAATATATGTGCCCATCCTTCGGCCTATTTAACAGGAATCCACTCTCTTTTCCCCTCCATATCTCTGTTTATGACAGGAGTCACGTACCCCCTGACCAAGAGGCTGCATTTCCATGGGCCTGTGCTACCCCCTACCTCTCCCTTTTTCCTCTCCTTTCCCCTCCCTGCTCTTAGACTTCTGCTTCTTTCCAATCGTCCTCCTTTTTACACCCCTCTTTCTCTTCCTCTCTTTCACCTACCTTTCCCCTTCTTTTTTCTTCACTTCCTTCTCCCCTATTCTTATTCTTCCCCTTTTCTTTCTCCTTTTTTCTTCTCCTTCCCCTGATGAGAAGTCCTGATTGGAGCAGGTCTAAGCTCGAACTAATAGAAAAGAAGCGTAGGAAGAATATAAACTTTTTAGAGAGGATTTTGTCAAAAAAAAAAAAGCACACTAGTTTGAAGACCCCAGGTGGGCACAGAAATTGAAGTAGTTGAGGCTGGTAGGGGACTGATCTGGAAGACAGAAAGCTGCTGTCAGAGAGCCAGACACTTGGGTTGGTGACTGGCGAGCCTCGTGGGTAAGGCAACAGAGAGGAGGCTGAGGTGGGGTGAGGGCTATGGTCATTGGAAAAGAGGAAGGGAACAACAGGACTCAAGGGTACTAGAGTAATCATCTATATAGATAATGAAATGACCAGCCTCTGTGTGTGAGCGAGAGAGAGAGAGAGAGAGAGAGAAAGTGAATGTGAATGAAAATGTGAGTAAAATCTTCAAAGAATGAGAAGTGGCCCAGAGGTCAGCAGACAATGGTGGGGGAAAAGGATGTTGCACATATAATGTGATGATACTTTGAGGAAGCTGGAGGTTTTTAGGAAAAAAGGGAAAGAAAATGTTCTGGGAAGGCAATAAAGGGCAAAAATGATACCTCTGTTAGTTCTAGGCCCTGACTATAAGAGACGGTGAGATTTTAATTAGGGTAAGAAAATGAAAGAAAAGTGCAAAAGGGAAGTTTGGGATGTGACGGGATTTACTGGAGACTGATTTTGTCTCCAACAAAAAAAGTTTGTGAGTGAGACTTGAATCAGGGCTGCCTGAGGATGCCCTTGGTAGATGAGGGATGACTCTGGAGCCTTGGGCTTCCTAAGAGGTTGTCATGAACAGGAATGTAGGGCATCGTGGATGTAACTGATATGGATTCTAAGACACATTATAGAATTTTGGTGGGCTGGACGGTGAGGGAATCTTGCCAGGAGAGCTCAGAGCACAGAATCATTTGGGAACCTGCAGAAACAGGAGCAGTTCAAGTGTTCTCTTGTAGCTTCTCTGATGTAGTGTTGAGGCTAGAAAGGTAGAAGTAGCAGCACTGGGAAGCTACAGGTTCCTCTGGACACCCACAGCCCTTCCACGCCGGTGGTGTTGAGGCTGACTGACCTGCAAGGGCATTTCCGGCATCCTGGGCTTAGTGTAGACCCTTCTGGCCGACCTCTCGTGGTGGTTTCAAAGCTGGCAGAGAAAGGAACTGTGTCACCAGTTGTACCTGCTCGCTTCTCAGACCAGGGTAATGTGATCCTAGGTCCCGTACTCTAGCCTTGAGCGGGGTTGGAACACACACAAATCCCATGAGCTTTTGAAAGAGGAGAGAGATCTTTCCTTAGGAAATTAACAAAGGGAAAGTGAATGGATGCTGGGAAGAGGGAATTAGGAATTGCATATAGCTGCTGGTATCAAAAAGCCAAATAACAATGTCTTAAGCCAATGAAGGTCTTACTTTTCTCTCATCTAAAAGAACAGAAGTAGAAAACCCAAAGCTGATGTGATAATGCCGTTGTCATGAGAGACCCAAGCTGCTTTCATTTATTTTTTTTGTTGTTGTTGTTCTACCACTGCAGTGCATGATACTTATTCGATAGCGTCCTATACTTATACTGTCATATGCTAGGGTACTTCTCTCAGGTCCGTATTTCAGGACAAAGAAGGAGAAGGAGCGGGAAGGTGAAAAAGTTCCCTCTCAGTCGAGACAGTCCCCATTGAATAGCTTTTCCAGAAGTCCCACACAACTGCAGCTTTATCTCACTGGCTGTCATTCCTTGCAGTGGAGGTGGGAAATGGTTGTCTTCTTGCTGTGACTATTATTATGCGGAATGGTTTATGGGTAGGGACATAGCATCCTTTCCCACTGCAGCAAAAATACCAAGAAAATGATGTTAATGCTTCAGCCACGATCAGGGTCATGCACTAGGATTTACAGTAAGTGTCTGGGAATAAAGGAGTAAAAAGGCTAAAAGCATAAGAGTCACAGTCAGCGAGCAGAACGCTGGAATTTAAGGTGGCAGAGGTTGGGCAGCTTTGCACAGGCCGGGATCATTCAGAGGCCCAGGGCATGCCCGTGGGATCTGAGAATCGACTTGCTCATGAACCTGAAATCTCTGTCCCCTTCCTTTTGTCGGAATATAGCCTAGAGAATCACAGCAAAGGGCCAGCTGAGGGCTGCCGATACCTCCTTTGTCAAGAACCCCCAATCTGTAGGCCAGACTCCCCAGAGATAGTTTGTTTCCCACCCATGGACTGAACACATGCTGCTTGGGCAATGTGTTTGGTAAAACGCAGGCGTTTAAGCGCCTAACACAAACTCAAAAAATAATGGTATGTTATTTACTGTTTGCCATTTTAAGAAAAGGGCCTTTTCTTGCTTGCAACATGTCAGCATTTTTAAACTTATAATTATTATTTTTGTCCATATTAGGTAAAATGTGATCTAATCATTTTCATTTTATATAGTAAGAACATGCCCTCGTCTCCGCCAACCCAGACATGGCCACCTCAGCTGTTCCACGGGGGAAATGTCCTATAAGACAACGTGTTTGGTTACCTGTGATGAAGGGTACAGACTGGAAGGAAGCGCCAAGCTCACCTGTCAAGGAAACGCGCAGTGGGATAGCGTGGAACCCCGGTGTGTAGGTAAGCTTCAGGAAGGCTCGGTGCCTTTGCTGATTCCGTTCTCATTCTCTGATTCCCCGTTTTCCGTGAAGACCTAAAGCCAAGAATTGACGTATAATGACTATAAAATCAAAACCGTACATACAGAGATACAGGCATGGAAATAAATATGTTGTTCTCTTCCCCTCCGCTGGTAAAAAGACTTCTACACCAGAATCCAGTTGTCTAAGTCACTGAAATGTACAGCTTCAAACATTAATGCTCTTTTTAAAAAACGGGGCCAATTTTGATGGACCTTTGAAAACAGAAATGTAACATTCCCTCACTTTGTTCAGCACAATTTACTTTCTCCTTGTTGATAAAAGGACAGACTTATGAACCAATGAATGTTAAGCTAGACCATGAAAGTTGGTTTCATCCTATTTCCTGCCTTGTCTTTCACTAAGAGTTATGACATCTTGCTACTGAAGTTGGGTCCAGAATGAATCAATTCGGTAGCTTTTTCGTTTTCCTGCTGCTGATACACTGTAGATACAAATAACAGTGGTAATGAGATGATGATGACATCATGGCCACTATTTAGTGAAACTTTGCTGAGTGTCAGATACGGTATAACTAGGAGCACTAGCAGGTATGTAATGAATATCCAACTTCCAAAAAACGGAGAAGATGAAGAACTGTATGTATGGAGTAAATCAAGAAGTACCAGGACCTAAGATAGGAAAACTAGATACTGTAAGTATTCCAGTTCCTCCCACATCGATTTACAGCTTTATTCTGGTGTGATCTAGTATTGGATTCATGGGTGATCATAAGCGGGTGTGTCCCTACGAGGGATGTTGGGCATAGTAGGGGTTTTATTAACTGTCCAAGAGTTGACCCTCACTATACAGGCTCATAAAAACTGATATTATACTGAGAAGAAATTAATCTGTCTGATACAGAAGAATAAAATGTACTATTAAACAAAGATTCAGTTCATTAACGATGACATACCTACTATTGTGAGAACTGCAAGATGTTGCCCTGACAGACATTGCCAGTCAGTACGTTTGCTGGGTAAAGAGAATGTGTGGCCTTTGCAATTTGTGAGAACACAAGTAATATTCTCTTGTTTCCCTACTGTAGAGCGCCAGTGCCCCACCTTTCAGAAACCCAAAGGTGTCATCATTTCTCCCCCAAACTGTGGCAGGCAGCCAACCAAACCTGGCACAGTTTGTCAGCTAAGCTGCCGCCAAGGATTCATTTTATCTGGAGTGAGAGAAGAAGTGAGATGTACCACCTCTGGAAAATGGAGCGCCAGAGTTCAGGTGGCCGTTTGTAAAGGTAAGTCTTCTGGGCTAGCCAGATTGAAAACGAAGTTCCTACCCAATGCTGTATCAGTGCATTGTGGGACTGTCCTTCTTTGAAACTTTTTGCTGCAAGTTCAGGATGAAATGAAGATATACACTATGAGGATTTCTATTTCAAAATGGTGGATTTACAAAATCCCGTTACAACATGCCAGGCAATGACAGAAGATATATAAAAATTAGGATAATATTGGAGCTGAAAGTCAGCTAAGTATTAAATAATTTTCCAGAGAGAGAAGAGAAATTGCACATGAAAAACAAGACTCTGACTCACATTTCATTCTCTTTTACAATTCTAAATGGTAGAAGGAAATGAAGCAATGTCCAAAGAATATGGAGAGAAAATGGATGTAAACTTTAAATTCCCAATCCAGTCAAGCTCTTATTCAGCTGTGAATGAAAAATTGAATACGTTTTCCAATTTTCAGAGTCAATATGCTAATACATCTTTGTGAAGGAAAATTGTCGAATATAAACCCCACAGAGAAACTGAAAATATAAATTGAATAAAATTGTAAAGAAACAAGAAGATGAATTAAATCAATTCAGGTGTATGTATTCTACTGCAAGTTATAGAAGACCTAATTTAACATAACTTAAAATGAGGGGATTTATTATAGAATAAGAACTTAGCTCTACAGTAACTGCTGTGGATATGTGTGATTTTATCACTTCTAATTCAGTGTTTCTACTGCAGAGTTTCACACTGCAAAATATATCATCAACTTTTAATTTGTTGTTTGTTTTGACAGTACCTTTTTGCACTACTAATTCATTCTCCTTGACAGCCCTTGTTTTACAGTGTAGTTCCCTTCTGCTAGAAAGCATTCCATTTTTTTCTGTTTACTTATTTATTTCATTCAAAAGCTATCAAGGTCCTGTCACGTGTCATATATTATGTAGCCCCACGGGACAGGAGATACCCTGGCATTCAAAGAGCTTAAATTCTTTGGGGGGAGACGATTCAGCTTCAAAATGTCATGCTGAGTTTTATAGTGCGGAAGGACAGAGCAGTGGGGACTTGTGGAGCGAGCACCTAAAACGGGCCAGCGGGGTCAGAGTGAGCTCTCTGAGGAGATGCTATCTAAGCTGGGAATTAAAGGGCAGGTAGTAGTTATATAGGTAAAGGGGAAAGAGGGCATTGCTTCAGGCCAATGAAAGAACATAAGCAGCGGTTGAAGAAAGACCACGGCGCTTTCATGGCACGTGACACGTGAAAAAAAGTATCCAACATGGAGATCCCAGTATGGGACCTGGAGAGGCGAGGCTGCAGTGGGCAGTGTCCGTTCATCAAGGCCCTGGGGGGCCATGCTGAGATGAATTATCCTGAAGGCAGTTGTACATTCTAGTCAGTGAGGAATTAAGATGAAAAAGACGAGTCACAATGTATTAATATATTTGTATCTCATTCTTAAATGATGTAGAATTAATTATCAACATATTAATTGATTTATGTATTTTCTGAGTCAGACGTGGAGGCTCCTCAAATCACCTGCCCTAAGGACATAGAGGCCAAGACTCAGGAACGGCAAGACTCTGCTAATGTCACCTGGCAAATCCCAACAGCTGAAGACAACTCCGGGGAAAAGGTAAGGCTTACACAAACATTTGTGTCCTTTGTCAAGTGGATTCTAAATACATTATAATATGTTTGATTTTGGAGATTTATGAATACTCTAATGATAGCATTCTGTCCTGATCTGCATTAATGACTCACTTGATAGAAGAATGATCAGCTGTGAGTTTTTAATTAGAAATCTTAAAGTACAATGAAAAAGACAAATGTATCTGGCTACAAAAGAATGTTTTTAATTCCTAAAATAAAAGATGAATAACAAATTGGAGGAACATGATTCGAACTTGTCCAAAGTTAGAATACTTATTACATAACGTAATAACACAGATTTATTTTTTATCATAAAATTTTCAAATGGACTAAGAATATAAACATATAATGCAAAAAGGAAGGAATATATCTGTGCCATACAGACATGTGAGGGTTTAATCTTAATGTAAGGCATTAAGAAATGGGAAGTTAAAACAATGACCTGGTCACCTAGCTTTGACTTATGAAAAAGCACAATATTTAAAATAGATTAGGGAACTTCAGGTGGGAACTTTGATACTGACACTATCAAATATTGACAGTGGGAATGCAAATTAGTACTATGCTTTGGGAAAGAAATTTTGTGTTATCTACAATAAAATGTTAATGACTTTGAGGTTAGTAATTCTGTTCATGAAAATTTATTATAAGGACATAATAAAAAATATTTTAAAATTTTCTATGTAAACCTGTTTCTCTCAGTGTTGTTTACAGGAATAAAATATGGGACCAATTTAAATGTATTTCAATAGACTTTTCTTCAATTATCATATATTTATTCTCTGGAACATTATAGATGCAATTAAGAGTCATCTTAAGTTCTAAAGACTGTGTAATAACATAAAGAAGTATTTTAACATACTTATGTTTTTAAAACAAGGAACAAGATTTCAGATTGTGCTAATGCTACAAACTATGCAAATAGAATAGTCTGGAAAGAAATACACCAACAGACTGTGCCAGATTTTTTTTCCCTTTTTTCCTCTATGTGAAATATTATGTCATTTTTAACTACTTTACTAATAAAATATAAATCAAAACAGAACAAATGCACCATTAACATTAAGTTTAACTTTCAAAATATTTAACTCCAAAAGGTGTCCATCCACGTTCACCCGGCTTTTACCCCCCCTTACCTTTTCCCGATTGGAGACGTTGCTGTCACATACACGGCAACTGACTTATCCAGGAACCAAGCCAGCTGCACTTTCCATATCAGGGTCATTGGTAAGTCTTCACACTACTCGGGGTGGCTTGTGAAAATAATGCTGTCCCACCAGAACGCTGCTTCCCTATCTTCAACAATTCCCTGCTTGCTGCTTGTTCCCACTGGCATTGAAACCTACCCAGGCCGCCCCTTTCAAACCTACATACCCTGTAACCGTCACTGCTTCCCTGGGATTTTCTCCCATATCAGTCTTTTGAAAAGGTCCCAATGGTTGTAATCTCTTTTTGCTTAACTATCATTTATTCCCCGAGTCATCAAGTCTGGCTTCCGTCCCCTTTGCGCATATGAACTACTTTCCACCAAGGCCACCCGCAATCTCTAGGGTTTCTCCTTCTGAACACTTTTTAGTCCTTATTGTATATAATGTTTCCTTAGATTTTACATTATTAACTCTACTCTCCTTCTCAACACTGTCTCCTTGCCGGGTTCTCCGACACCGGTCTGTCCGGGTTTCCCCAGTTTGTCTCATTTACCGCTTTCCTAGGCTTCTCTTCCTCGGAAGAGCTCTCAGACGGGGGTCAGCCCCAGGGTTCCAGCCTCTGTTCTTTTCTCTCTCCATTTATGGTTTTCCTGGTGATTTTCTTAACTGAAGTCCCAGATTTCCGTCTCCAGATCGGATCTCTTTTCTGAAGTTCAAATCAGTGTACAAAACCATCTTCTGAGCTTTCCGTGTGAATGGGCCACAGGCATTTCACATTCACCCAAACATAATATATTTCTTAACTCAGAAAATGCTACAGCCTAGCCACCAAGCAAAAACCCGGGAGTCACCTTTGACTCTTCTTCCTCCCTCGCCAACATCCAATAAGGTTTCCCCTGCTGGTTTCATCAATTTAACATCTCTGAAGTCTGTTTCAGTCTCTCCGTCCTCCCCAACACTGCTATAGATCAGTCCTTTTTTATTTTATTTCTTAGCCTGGTTTACTCTATCATCGCCCAATTGATCTTTGTGCTTTCAGTCAAATCAGTAGGTATTCAGTAGCTACCAAAGATCAAGACTTAGTGCATGGAGAAGTAGGGCGTACAGCCGTCTGCCACGGTCAGGAGCACAGACGCGGAACCCAAACTGCTCGAGTCCATATCCTGCCACTACCACTTACAGGCAATGTGACCAGTCACCTCTCTGTGCCTCAATTTCCTTATGCAAAAAATAGAGTTAATAAGTATATTACCTCATAGCGCTACTGAGAGGTTTTTAATCAGTTAAGCTGTGTACATACACCCCTTGAACTAGTGCCTGACACGTGAAGCTCTATATAAATACTGACATTGTGTGACATTTGTCTCTGACACATTTTAACTTGTATATTTTAAAACTCAATACATTAAATGTATTTATTTTAAGAATTCTACATAAATTCCTGAGAAAACTAATAGATATAAAACTGGCTCCTTACTCTAGAAATTATAGTTTTCTGGGAAAAGTAAATAAAAAGAGTCAAGTAAAACCCTGTCTAATTCACTTCATAGTACTTAGGGTTTTTTATTGCTTTTTTAATGTTTTAAACATGAACTTTACCAGTCACATGAAAAATATTTTGGATTTGTTTTTTATGGAAATGTGGTCCAAGAGCTTGCCAAGTTTTAATGTTTCACAGCGTAGAGTAAGCATGGAGAATGATAGAACGGGCACTCCAGTGTCTAGCTAGACACTAGCTGAATTGTCGAATTATGAAAGAGAGAGAGGAAATGGGAAGGAAGAGGAAGCAGGAGAAGGAGAAGTTCCAGGAGAGGGAGAGAAGGAGTGAGGCAGGGGGATAGAAAGACAGAGACAGGGAGAAAATATCCCAAAGCCTGCATTTTGTTTTCTTCAGACGAGAGTGTGCTGGTGTCTTACTGATAAATGAGAGGGAGCAGGAATACTTTTGGAAGCATTCCCCAGGATATTGCCTCACTTGCTCTGAAATGGACCGTCTCTCTCTTTTGGAGACAGTGCATCTGCTGGTACCGCCACTTCTTTTGACAGTATTTTACCTAGTCTGACAGCTAGCACCTTGTACCTGTGATTCAGCTTTAAAAGTTTTGGCTAAAATCAGATAAGTTTAGAAAATCTGGAAAGTATTGATTTGCAGTTTCTTTGGGAAAATAGTAAACGCCGCCAGACTTTTCAATTTAACTATGAGCTGATTCGATTCAACAACCTCAACGTGTACTAACCTCCTATGAGCTTTCCTTGACTCTTTTCCTCATTCAGCAATGTTTTCTGAGCACCTCTTATGTGCCAAGTTCTGTGGAGACCTAACCATGTACAAAAGAGACTCCATCTCTGGTCAACAAAGTTTACAAACTAGCAAGGTTGTAACCCCAAAGTACAGCACTAATGAAATGACAAGCATGAAGAAAAGAGAAAAACTGAACATTTATTCAGTAGACGTAAAACAGAAATCTGTGTATTCTCACAGGTTCAGCTCATTTAATTTCAGAGTATGTGTTTTCATATATTATAGATTAAAATACCCTAGACGTCCTGCCTGTCACTATGATTTACTAGCTTAATGACCTCAACAATTCCTTTAAATTTGCTAGCCTGAGATTTCTCACCTGTAAAATTAGAAGCATAATGCGTCCAGTGTCCCTCAAAGGCATGTGATTATGGATATAAGAATATTTCAAATGTGTGAAATCTATAATTACATTAAAATTACCTCCTGTGCACCTTCTTTGTTGTTCTTCACTGACATGCGAAACATTCTGCTACATCCGATCGGAGCTTTGAAGCCTGGCTCACCTGTGCCACCGCAGACCGCTCCTTCGACACGCTCAGCGGGGCTCAGCCACAGTAGCTCACAATTCTTTAGCTTCTGTGACTTTCAGCCCCTCTCCACTGTAGCGCCTGACACCCATGTCCACAGCACACCCTGTTCTTTGTCTTTACCTTAGGATTCGACCTTAGAACTCTCAGACTCCAGTGTCCCAGCTCTGGACATAACCTGCTGGCATTTCGGCAATATCAAATCCTGACACCTTGCACATTCTACAGCATGACTCAGATCTATGCCCGTTGTTTCTTACATTTAGCATATCTTGATCCTCCCAATAAGGGGAAGATCGTGGGAGTGATCCCAATGTAATGACGAGATTGGTCATTTCTCTCCTGCTTATCTGGGAAGGTTCTCATCACTTTTAGGTACTGTATCAACTCAACTACTGCTGGTAGAACTGACAAATCAAAATGCCCACCGCATCCAAATACCTTTTATACCACTGTGGTCATGGTGATTTTAGTAACCTGGTATTTCTTCTTTAAAAGGCAGAGGACAGTATGCAAGAATCAGCTTTTTCTTTTGATGTCAAGACCAGGGAATGAAAAAAACACACCTCAACGGGAAGGGGCCCCAGGGTCAGCCTTGTATCCAACAAAGCCAGGGTTTTTTGCCAACACAAGTAGACATCAGTTCTGTCTTACAGCCCCCTCGTCATTTTTCAGTGTCAGTTGTGGCATCTTCCTCTGACTTCCTGTTCTTTAGATGTAGAGCCACCGAGCATAGACAGGTGCAGATCCCCGCCTCCAACCCAGGCCTCCGAGGAGCAGCACGTGGCAACCTGGGATGAGCCTCAGTTCTCAGACAACTCAGGTGAGGAGGCTGGCACTGTGTTCTCGGTATGGTGACACTGAGTAATATTTCATTTTTAAAAGCTTTTTAAAAGCACAGAAGAGAAACGAAAAGTAAGTCCTGTCTGTCGAATTGGACTGAACAATTAGGTAAGGTAGTATGTTTTAATGCTGGTATAATTACAGGGGTGAGCAAAAGTAGGTTACCAGTTCATATGGAAAAAGACAGGCAGGTCGTGGTTATTACAGTAACTTTAATAACTCAGAAGAATGTCAGAATGTGACTGTGAGTCTACTTTTGCCCACTCCTGTTTATGCAATTTAACATTATTACTTTTACCTGCCCCTGAGTTTTCCCTTCATTCTGGATTCAGTGTACACTCATTAACCTGGGCTAGGTATTGTGCTTGAAAGTGTTATAATAAATTCATTGAGTCCCAAAGCTTGCTTTGTCCTGAAGGCATAAACTCTGCATTTTATTGGTATCTCTCATGCAGTCCCATGGATGCATACTCATTTGTTAAAGCTTTGCCAAAAAATTATAAAAGTTCATAGGAAAACAGAACAATGGGCAAATACAATTGAAGTTCCCTCTAAGATTTCAGTAAAACCTAGTAAGCAACAAGAAAAAATGCAAATTTATTAGATTTCTTATTTAAATTCCCCATATTCAGATAGACTGACCTAGTCAAAGAAAATCATTTATTTAGCAAGAACACCTTAATTTAATGAGGTGTTTGAGCCTGCTGTTTCTATGTTATAATATAAATATTACATCTTTTATTTTCTACTACTACCTACATCAGCATAAATTGAATGCCCAACTGCTTTGTATAAATAGAAAATGAAAATTCAAATCAAATAAGATGTACAGTGACTGCAGACTAGTAACCCCAAGACTGGACCCCTCCTTTCCTTCCCAGGGGCTGAATTGGTCATCACAAGAAGTCACACACCAGGAGACCTTTTTCCTCAAGGGGAGACTGTGGTGCGGTATACAGCCACTGACCCCTCCGGCAATAACAGAACGTGTGACATTCACATTGTCATAAAAGGTATTCTCTTCCCAAGTCTCCGAAAATCTAGTCGACATTTGATATGTGTGATCACTATTGTGAAACCAAGTAGGCCATGCGCGGTAGATTTTTAAAGTTAGAATTTTATTTAGGTTTCCAATTATTATTATGTCACTTCGTGATAAATAAAGGTATTATCTTCCCAGGTGGCCTTTAACATTTCATTAACATTTTCTCTGAAGGCACAAACTAGTGTCACGATGTTATTTTGCATGCTTGAGGAGAGGGTTCTGAAAATGCATTTGCCACATAATGTCTTGTTTTCATTTTTAGTAAAGAATGTCAAAAATAACAACCCAAATCAGAAATACTTTTAGCTTTTCATAAAACCTGCATAACCTTTAATTACACATAGATACAGCTTTTCAACTATACCCACCTAGGTAGGGATCGAAAAGCAAACATGGCTACAATCCCACCCTAAGGATTTATGATGGAAGTTATTCTAGGCATATGGTGGACAGGAGGCATCCTTTTTATAATTGAGCTTAGACTGTTGGAGTTTAATTTATCTTTCTTATACCACTGTATATGAACAATACATTTTTTTAACACAGGTTCTCCCTGTGAAGTTCCATTTACACCTGTAAATGGGAATTTTATATGTACTCAAGATAGTACTGGAGTTAACTGCACATTGAGTTGCTTGGAGGGCTATGATTTCACAGAAGGGTCTACGGAGAAGTATTACTGTGCTTATGAAGATGGTATCTGGAAACCACCATATTCCACCGAATGGCCAGACTGTGCTGGTAAGTTGTAATTTTTTTTTCTGGACTTTTTGAGTATGTGTGTTTGTCTGCCTGTGTGTGTGCATTTCCAAGCATTTAAAGAGGAAGATTTCCTTAATTATAGGGGTTAGGTTTGGTGAGTAGAAAACCGTGCCAAAAAATGTTTCAAAATGAATTTGAAACATTTGTGCAGAAGAGAAATGTTCATTCCTCCATTTCAAATATTGCACCACCAGAACCTTGTTACTGACTGGATTGCTACAGGACAGGATCTAGCTGAGGGCAAAACCACCTGGACCCTCTCACTGGTTTTTACCAGAAGTATCTGAGGAGGCTTGTCAGCATGTTGCTTTTGACTTCTAAAATTGAACTTAAAGTATAATCTTATAGGCTACAGAAGAGAGAACATTTAAAGTAAGAGCCAGCATATGTGATGGAATGAGGGAGCTCAGTTATATATTCTTTAGGTCTGATTTAGGCTTAGCACCATTCAATAACCTTAAAAATATATTGTTATAAAAGTAACCCAGTATCTTTATCTAGTGTAAATAATATCATCTGGAGTAAATAATTGATCCAGTATCATGGATGGAGTTTAAATGCCAGTGTCATTGAAAAATAAAGCCCACTTAACTGTGGTATTTTTTTTCTAAGCTGGGAATTAAGTAGAAGCAATCTCACCTGCCTCTATCACAGAATATCAGATAGTATGATTTTAATGGTGAGGCTATTAGGAGGCCTTATCTCTGAATATTTTGAGACATCTTGCTGAGTCTAATTTCTCCAAGGACAGATTTGTCTCTGTGAAATTACACATTCAAGAAATATAATTTTATATAATAGTCAGAAAAGTTTAAATGTCTATGAGTTGAAAATATAATATAAACATATATGTTATAAATTTAAATAAATATGAAATATAATATATTTAATCCAGCCATGGTTTTCCCCAGGAATGTAATGAAAACAATTTTATTTATCTTATTTTCTTAAATGATTGGAAGGTAAAGAATAGCTTCCCAAAGCAAGTTCATCAGCTGGTAACTGGGTCCAGTGCTTGTTTGGCTTGTAATTGGTTTATTGTGATTGATTAATGCCTAAAAACTTCCCATAACTGTCATCTCTTGTTTCATTACCATCCAACAAATTACATTAGAGTTAAAATACTAAGTTACACTTACTCCATGGAAGGTTAAATCTTTCTTTTGAAAACACTAACCAACTGAAGCTGTTTTGTCCAACATTTTCCAGTAAGACGTTTTGCAAATCATGGGTTCAAGTCCTTTGAGATGCTGTACAAAGCAACTCGTTGTGATGACACGGATCTGTTGAAAAAGTTTTCGGAAGCTTTTGAGACAACCCTGGGGAAAATGGTATGTCAATAGTGCTCCTTCATTGTTTGTTGTATTTTAAAGGATGCTGTTGAGCTTTTTAGAGCCTCTCTGGGTCACCTGCAACAGAAATGTCTTGTCCTAATGATTTCCCTCTTCTTTGCGATCTAGACTTGTTCCTAATGTTTAGAATTATTCATAAGCTTTGGACTTCTGGAGTGAATTATAAGTAAATCCATATTAAAAAGATTAAAATTTTTTTAAACACTCTGAGCCAAAAAGTCAAAGAAGCTTAGGGTCCATGTGGTTTGAGAATGCCTGTTTTATCATTTAAAGTATGACAACAATGCCATTGTAGACTGTACTTCTTTTATGATGAGATCATTGGACATTTAAGGATTTTCTTTTTCATGCGTTTTTGCTTAGGACTCTCAGTGGTTACAGAAAAGCCAAGCAATATATTTAACTGTGTTTAGCATCATGAAGGCCCAAAAAGTGCTCTATACATAATTTTTTGCTAACAGAGCGGGTAGCTTAGATTTTGGGTCAGTTCTGAAATTGAGTAGTTGTAGTTGATTTGATGTAGACTGTGAGGGAAAGAGTTGTCAAAGAGGCCGAAGGGACAGGAACATAGCCGCAGGGGTGGGGCCACGTGGTGGTGGAAGTGTGTGAGAAAGGATCCTTTCTGACTTCTATTTTATCAGTGACAAAAGATGTGAAATAAGTAGCCTAGAGTGAGGCTGGGGAGTTGCTGGAAGTTTTAAAAAAGAAAAGATGGTATAAAATAATTTTCTAGGAGAACAGAAATTAATATACTAAAGAAATGTTGAAGGATCTCCACTAAGCAGTTGTATTTCTCTCAAGTTATAATTGACCACATGGGTGCAAATGTGGAGAAAGAAGGCTATTAATTTAACATTTAACTAGAATTGAGGGTTCTCTAGACAAACACACTGAGGAGGGTGCATGCAAGGGAGAGATTCGTGTGGTTGGACCTTGGAGTCTAAGAAGGGTGATCGACGAAGTGAAGACATCAGGGGCTGAGAGCCGTTGAAGAGGTGGTAGGATCACTGGGCTACAAAGTCTGATGAGGTCAAAAAACTGATGGATTCCTGAGAGGAGAAGAGGGCTCAGTTACCAGTAACGATAAGGCCTGAGGTTATGACCATGAGAATGAATGACGAAGTAAGGCTGGCAGACCAGAACCAAGGAGATGGAAGAATTAGCTAGGTGGACATAGAAATCACCCAGAATTAGAACAGGAACACTTACTAAACATTCTTGGAATGGGGACTCCGAGTGGGGAAAGGCTGCAGATGACAGTCGCGGGTGGGGAAATGCGTACTTGATGGCTTAAGTTTCAAAGCTGTGAGGCACAACGCGAAGCATGTTCTGAAAACTGCAGCGAAGGGTGAGGTGGACATCCCTCCGTCTCTGTGCCCATCATTTGAGAAAACAGAAGGCGCACTGTAGAATTGCACAACTGAAACCTATATAATTTTATTAACCGATGTCACTCCAATCATTTCAATTAAAAAGAATAAAAACAAAAAGAAAAGCAAAAACTGGAAAGTCAGGTTTCATTGAGAGCACAGGTGAAGGAAACATGAAAAAGGAGGTGCAAAAAATAGTAGGAGGTGTTCTGATTCCTGACAGTGAGCTTCAGAGGGCATAGGGGAAGGTTTCGGGGACTTGGGAGAGGGGTGGGAGACAGGGTGAGAGGGAAAGGATGTAAAGAGAGACGTGACTAAAAGTTCAGAGATCAGAGATATCGCAGGAGTCCTGGGGTTTTTGTGGTAAGTGACATAAATAGAGAGAAGAGGCATGAGAATAATCCCTGGTTCGCAGGGAGTTAGAGCAGGGAGGGAACAGGATGGAGGAGGGTCCGGAGTCTTTTCAAGGACAGGCAGAGCTCCAAGCACCCCTCCCTCCTACTGACAGAGATGTGAAGGCCAAAGCACACAGAAATGTGAACTGCTTTCTATCCTCTTCTTTTATTTTATTTGCAGGTCCCATCATTTTGTAGTGATGCTGATGACATTGACTGCAGGCTGGAGGATTTGACCAAAAAATACTGCCTTGAATACAATTACGACTACGAAAATGGCTTTGCGATTGGTAATTAAGTTATTCCATGTTGGCAATTTGCAAGACTCATCTGCAAAATAGGAAAATAATTTCAGAAGAGTAGGGCAAACTAGAAAATTGAACTTGTATTCTGTTTTTTTGTCAAGTTATTTTTGGATAATTTGATACTGTGCTTAGTGATCTTTATGGATGTATTAAATTTGGGGCATCAAATAAATTATTTTAAACTGTTAGGCAAAATTCCTCAAGATGATAAATACTAAGAAAACCAAGTCAAGAAGCCCCAATCTGAATCCATATAGTCGATCACAGTGATATTGAGGGCATTGAAAGAATCACTTATCCTTGTTGCCTCCAGCATAAATAAATAAATATAAATATACATATATATATTTAAATATATGCTGTCTTTAGAAACTATGCAGATATCTTGAATAATCTTCACAAAAGGATATCTGTTGATGTGCATTATGTTTGTAAAGCTGATTTGTTTTAAATGGAGCAAACCCTGAAGGGAAATAATAATTGATCAGAATTCTGCTGTTACCCCTCATTTATCGCTAAAGCTAATTAACTATTGAGTCAAAGATAGGATAGTTTAAATGCCTATGTAGCTCCATAGAGACTTTTCTTTCTATTTTTAGTTTAATTATTAATAATCTAAATTTAATACAAAGTGCCTAAAAATTATAATATGAGGTTACAGATGAAATTCTATATGCGATGCATATGGGTAATTTAAGCAGGGGTCAAGGGTACTTGGACATGTGGCTTAACCTGTGAAGCTAAGTGCTGATAAAGATGCAACTCTAGAATTTTTTTTTTCTTTGCCCTGAATGTCCAGGACCAGGTGGTTGGGGGGCAGCTAATCGGCTAGATTACTCTTACGACGACTTCTTGGACTCTGTGCAAGAAACCCCCGCGGGTGCCGGCAAAGCCAGATCTTCACGGAGTAAAAGAAGTGCCCCGTTAACTGACCACAAAGTTAAGTTAATTTTTAACATCACAGGTAAGGACAAACCGTCTGCGTGAAAGACTATTATGTGAAATTCTTGGTTGCAGACCTATTTTTCAAATATCTGTTTGTTATCATCAGGAAATGACCATGGAACTGAAAATTAGGGGGGGAGCAGAGTCACCTAAGTCTTGTGATTTTTTTACAATTTAACATCGCGGATGTATGTTATGGTTCTGACCATAAAGCAGCAACAGAAACTCTACTTGGTTCTCATCTTGGTGTGATGAACTGAGGCATGCTTTTAAAAAGCGAGAATACACAGTAATTTAATAAACTGTAATGAAGACCTCTTGCAAAAAGGCGATTCTGATACAGCACAAAAGATTAAAACAAATTGTATTGTTCTTACTATTACCCATGTGCTAGTTGCTTAGTAAGTAGTGCCTGAGTTTGAGTTTCTTTTTCCTGGAATATTTTTAATATGCCATTTCTTTTAGGTTAAAAACTAACTATGAATGGCTTCCTGAAACCCCATGGGTGTGTATGTGTGTTATGTTTTATTTTGTCTTGTTTTTATCTCAGCTAGTGTGCCTTTACCTGATGAAAGAAATGATACCATTGAATTGAAAAATCAGCAACGACTCATTAACACCTTGGAAACTATCACAAATCAGTTGAAAAGGACCCTTGACAAGGAGCCCCTGTATTCCTTTCAGCTTGCATCAGAAATACTTGTAGCCGATAGCAACTCATTAGAAACGGAAAAGGCTTTCCTCTTCTGCAGACCAGGCTCAGTACTCCGAGGGCGAATGTGTGGTAAGACTTTACCCTGCAATCAGAAATAGTTGCTGCAGCCCTGGTTAGGTGGCTAAGTTGGTTGGAGGATCGTCCCATACACCAGAAGGTTGCGGGTTCAGTTCCCAGTCAGGGTATATACAGAAGGCAACCAGTCGATGTTTCTCTCTCTCCCTTCCTTCCTCTCTGTTTATAAATCAATGAACTTATCCTCAGGTGAGGATTAAAAATATATATGTGTGTATATATGTATATATGCATATTGGGTTAAATGAGATGAGTAGAACTGTTTTACAACTATAATGGGATATTGAAGTGAAACACACATTTTGCCATTATGGTGTGGTTGTTACTACTGTTTTGTCTCAAAAGTCTAAATAACCACTATTGATTAGGACAAGAAAACCATTTTAGGTGAGGAACTTAAATCCTCGTTTTATTCATAGATCTTTAGACCTCACAGCTTTTAGCAGCAGCTTCTGTAATAATAATAACACCTAATAGTTTTCTACCCTAAGCTGGCCGAGCAGGAAGAAACCTCTCATGTTTAATGCCGCTTAGCAGCTCTGTGAGGTGCTGTTGTGAAGAAGCACATTTCCCAGATGAGAAAACTGAAACTGGGGAGGCCAAGAACTCACCCAGTCAGTCGAAGCCCATTAAGATAACAGGCGGTGTCGCTAAGGTTGCCACTCAGGCAACCAGCACCAAATATGCACGGCACAGAGTTAATCACTTCAAAGTGTGCAATTCAGTGGTACTTTGGCAACGTTGTTGAACCATCACTTCTATTATACTTCCGAAACCTGTTCATCACCCCCAAAGGAGACCCTGCACCCACTGAGCCGTCACTGCCCGTTCTATGCCCCCCCCCTTAACTTTTAACTCCCGTTCTAGGTTGCCACAGTCTGGATCGATTCCAGCCTGCCTCCCAAATAAGTCACCATGCGTAGATAGTAGAATTTCCTCTAACCAAACTCTTCACCCTCAACCGAACCCGACGATGTGAGGCTCCTGCTCATCTCTCTGTCAGTGAGGGGTCTCTCTCCTCAACAGCCCTTAGTGCTATTCCCAGAACTCATTTGGGTTTTCCATAGTGAGATCAATTCAGCCCAACAAAAGCACTAAAATTGTCATTCTGAGCGTGCTCCTGTTTCCCCCCCCACCTTGTGAGTAAAAACCAGGGACCGCCAACGTTACGCAGCTCTTGCTGCGGTCTTGAGACTGCCTGTGTCAGTGTCACCTGAAGTACTTGCTAAAATGCACCGTGACTCAGGCTCCCCCACCCCCCAGAACTCATGCATCTGGCACTTTGGGGGCGGAGCCTTAGAGTCTGCATTTTTATTAAGTTCCTAGGATATTCTTACACACTTGAACACCTCAGAATCACCTAGCTACTAATTTTCTGTAATAATACTACCTTGGCTAGGAGACTTTCAGTGGGGTTCATGTTCCACTTTGGTCTCAGAAACTGAGAATCACTCCAAGCCTGGCAAAAAGGAGACCAAATCTTCCAGGAAGGAAGATTTCCCTTTTTCCTTGGGGCCGTGGCTCCGAGGACGCCTCAGACTTGCCTCCAGTGGGCAGTGATTCTTGCAGGCAGAGACAAGGGCTGGCTTGGCTCACCGCCTCTGCCTGTTTCTGTCTGTAGACGTGACGCTGTTGAATGCACAAGCGTTCAGTTTCATCAGAGGAGCAGCAAACATTTTTTAATGTATCAGAACCTCAAATTAACCTAAACATTCATAGTTTTATTCTTTGATTCAACAGCTTTTTCTTTGTTAGCTGTGTGTTTCCCAGTGTGATCTGGCTTGTCCAAGCTTTCACACATACTCTAAAGCCCCCATCCTATAAACCCTAGGCTGGGTTAATGAGATTTTGCATTTTCTCAAAAACAAATCTGCTGTTGGTTTCCAGGATGGCTTTTCTGAAAGGTTTATGCTGTGAGCGAACCCGTGGCAGACAGTTTAACCCATAAACCCATAAACAAGAGTACCTGGAAGCAGGCTTTATTACTTTCTCGTGCTTTAGAAGAAAAGAAGCTTGAGGGTGCCATTGGGCTTGTTCACTAAGGTCAGTGTTTCCTGTTTGTTTTCTCTTCAGTTAAGTGCCCTTTGGGAACCTATTATTCCCTGGAGCGTTTTGGCTGTGAAAGCTGTTTGATGGGATCTTATCAAGATGAAGAAGGGCAACTTGAGTGCAAACTCTGTCCAGCGGGGACTTACACGGAATATCTCCATTCAAGAGACAGCTCAGAATGTAAAGGTAGAGGCTACCCACACATTTTGAGCCCAAGAAGCCTGAATTTTGCCTCCAGTTATGAAATCTAAATGGCAAATAGGATGAAATAAGAGCATCATCGAAAGCCACTGCACTCGTTAACTTTTTACTCTCTTGGAATTATAAAATATTACCTGAATGTTTCCTATACTTGAAAGAAGTCCATTTACCTTTCCTTTTGGAACATTCTTAGTTGCTCTAAGTCAAACTCCACTATCAGTAATTCCAATCCACATTCATCAGCTAGCTTGGATTTTTTCATCGAATCTCACTTTAATTGGTGGGAAGGACTTGCAAAACACTTAGCAATCATTAGGTTGGTTTTTTTTTTTAGACTGGTATTTGGCTTGAGGGGATCAACTCTCTGTTTACTTGGAAATTCATAACTGCAGATACAACATGCATGTATTCTTGCTACTAAAGAAAATACTCAATAGTTTCAAAATATTTCACAGTTATTCTCAGTGAACAGTTTTGAAGGGGACTTTCAAAATTGAAGTTACAGTAAGGCAGACCTAAAAGAAGGAGTTTCAACATTGGGCCTCCTTGCTGTTGTCGCAAATGCAGGTGTGGATGCACATTGGCAAGTATAAACGCAAGGGCCGTGCTGGGTCACAGAAAGTGCCCGCAATACATTAGCAGCCCTGAAAGCGAGAGTCCTGTGGAGGACAAGGGCAAGAGGGAAGGACAGCACACTTGGGGTCGGGGAGCCTGGCCGGACTCCTCTGCTACAAAGCCATTGCAGTGAACTTCAGAAAGCTGGTTCATTAGCCTCTCTGGGCTTGGTGCTAGGACTATTTTACGTTCTTCTCCTCCAGCCCTGCGATGAAATAGCGTCTGTAGGTGGGAAGAAGAGGGAGGGGCAGTTTGTAATTAGAGCGACAAAGGCTCCCGCTTGGTTATGAGGCTCTAGCCCAGTGGGGGGTTTTGTTTCTGTCACTCAAGAGAACAGCGTACAAGCTGAGAACTTGTCCAAGAACAGGTGTCCCCATGCCGACCTGTTTCTAGGATAGTGACTTTCTGAGATGCAGGTTTCTAACTTCACTCAAAAACCGCTTACTGATTCTTTGTATCAAGCACTGTGCTGGGTAATAACAGAAGTCACTGGAAACAAGTGGAAAACTTGCTAGTGTACACAAGCATGAGGAAGACTAAAATACACTGTGTATGCTTGGAATTCGTGTCCTTCATTCTGTCCTAAATAAACTAAAATGCAGAAAACCCGATCCTACACAGTGCTAATTTTTTATAGCTTAATAGCATCATTATTAACCATATTACATTTTTCTACTTCTTAGCTCTTTGTAAACAAGGCACCTACTCATCCAATGGCCTTGAGACTTGTGAATCGTGTCCAATGGGCAGTTATCAGCCAGACTTCGGTGCCCGGAGCTGCCTCCCATGTCCAGCAAACACTTCAACTGTGAAACGAGGAGCTGTGGACGTTTCTGCTTGCGGAGGTTATCAAAGCCTTACACTTTGATATGTTTTCAAACCTTCTAGGTCCTGTACATGGAGAGGCGGAATATTTTCAGCAAAACCATGTGTCTGCTATCTGCAATGAATGTAAACAACTGTCCCTTCATAGAGTGTGTCCTTTCACTCAGCCAGCCAATACTTAAGTGAAAACTAGGAATGAAGTTAAGGTCAGCCTACTGCCAGAAATGCCAAAAACTGCAACTACTTTGCAAAATCAATGGGACTAGATTAAAAATAGAAAGTTGTTGGCTCAACTCTGCTACATTATAGAACAAGCCAATCATGCCTGGTTGCAAGATGAATTTCTTTTTTTAATTGTGTATTCTCATTCTCTAAAACTTTATTTAAAAACCTAAGGCCTCTGGCACTCTAAAAATTAAAAAGCTGTGCCCTCATTGAATAAGTGATAAGTTTTAAGAAGCCAATCTCCTGGTTCCCCATTTCTCTCAAGCTACACACACACCCATACACACACCCCTTCCACCCTCATTGCATGCCAGTCATATAGACGCCTATGTTCAGTTAGAGACTGACATTCCTAGAAAACAACAGGTTGGGACCTTTGAGTGTAGTAGTGGGCAGGGAAGTGTCTGGCATTGCATCTTGGGAAATGTAGTCCCCATAAACTGAGTGCTACAGGGAAAATACACCATTGGTTTTTATATATTCCATCTGTTAAAATTATCTTAGTTGGGTAGGATCACAGCAGATGAAAGCCTGTTAGACCTAAAGAGTTGGGCAAGTAGTATTCGTCAACCTCATGTCTCAATGAAGAGTTGAGAATTTAACTAGGACCTCATTGTAACTCATAAACTATGTCTGTTGTGTGATACCAGCTTTGGATTTTTTTTTTCGGAAGTTCAAACAAGGCTTCACATTATGGTTGCAGTAGATCTATTAGAGAATCTTATTTTGTCAGTATGCAAACTAATTTGGGGAGAAAGTCAGCAGTAAAAAAATTCTCTCTTTCTCGCTCCCTTTCTCCAACCACGAAAACAACTAGGATTTTTAAAGTAAAACAAGTTTGCATTCGACAATTTTCTTAGCTTTCCAAGTAAGTCTTATGGTTTGTCTAATACAAAATTATTGCAATTAAGCAATTTTAATTTCTCTTTCTTCTCTAGAAGAGATGAGTCAGATTTGGTTCCATTTTCTTGACTCAGAAACCAGTTTCTTTGGCCAAGATTCAAAATGAAACTTTCTCCTTTCTTTTTTTAAAACATCAGTCCATTACAAACTGAACGTGCATATGTGTATATGTTTGTGTACATGTGTGTTTAATACTGTATTATATACTAGATAGTGCCATTATTGTACATATGTATGTTTATACATGCATATTTTATAAGTGTGCATGTATATATACATATATTTTAATGTATACATATATATAGGTATTTACTGTATATATAAATAATATATTAAATGCTGATTGTTCACTCTGGGAAAGTATATTTCTGATGATAAGTGTCTGCCCTTGGAATGTAATTTAAACTAATTTTCACTTAAAAATTTATTTTACACTTTCTATGCCCAAAAGTAAAGTATAGACAACACAACATATTCACTATTTTGAGATACCAACTGGCTTATTGACTTTTAATCTTAAGATTTTATTATTATTATTATAACTTAGTATAATTTTTGACATTCTGTCAGTTTTTAAGACCATAGTCCTTTTTGTTTTACGGTGAGAGTGTACTGAAAACAATTATCTGTAAAAGAAACAGTTTAATTTATCATAGCATCTTGGGTTTTATTGAAAGAATTTCTCTTTTGCCAGTGAAATATTTATACTCAGTTAACAACTTTAATTAGCTGTTCAAAAGGTACATTTTCCAAATAGGCAATCACTCCTGGAAAGTTGAGAATCAGAAAGCTAATTTTAAACTCAACAAGTTTATACTATGTTTATGCAAAGTCCTTTCTAAAACTTTGAGATTTAGCAACAAAGAGTAGATTAATTTATTCTTGGTGAGAATTGACACTTACTGTTTAAAACTTTTCATAAAAGCAACAAATATAGCCACAAGAAATATTTTCTTCTCATAGGCATTCATATTTATATTTTCTGCCGTCACTCAATTTGACTCCTTTTTGTCAGTTGGGTATGTAAATGACTCTTAGGCTGAAGACTTGGCTAGCTTTTTCTACTTAAGAACTTCGATCTGTCTTGTGATGATCACAACCACTTTATTGTTTACGTAGTGTTTATTGTCACACCAATGAAAGAGAGATGCCTTACTCGGAGTGTCCTACTCCCTTGAGCCTCAAGTGCATCTCTATTGCAACCAAATTGCCAATTATTTCTGTTGTATTAACTTTTATAACCAAGAATCCGAAACCTAAATAATAAGTATGTTGATATCCTAAATAGATACATTCTATGTTCTACCTTCTATACTTAAATTTATACAGACAAGGCTTAATAATTTTAGTAGATTTTTGTCTATAATGGTTTAAGGGCTCACACAAATATTACCAGTTCACACAAGAAAGAGCACACGCCACCTGAATGCATGTTTGGGTCACAGTCTAAAACCCCAATCCAAAGAGTCAGTCACCGGTAGTCTATCCCATTGTCCCTCTGCCAAATGCAGCCAAAATGTATTGAAGAAAAACTAGGCTAATGTTATGTTTGAGGCTATTTTCTTATTTGGTTAATATTTTACCACTTAGTGGCGAGAATTTCAGATTTAGTTAACAATATTCAAATTTTCCTTCAATGTTATATACAAAATCATGTCTAACACAAAGTAACATTAAAAGGTTTAAAAATAAAAGACCTCCACACACATAATAAATATATAGGAGAAATAAAAATTTCTGATAGCCATTTTTTTAAAAGGAACTTCAGCCCTACCTGGTATGGCCCAGTGGGTTGGGTGTTGTTCCCGCAAACTGAAAGGTCGCTCGTTCAGTTCCCAGTCAGGGCACATGCCTGGGTTGTGGGCCAGGTCCCCAGTTGGAGGTATGCAAGAGACAACTGATCAATGTTTCTTTCCCTCTCTTTCTCCCTCCCTTCCCCTCTCTCTAAAAATAAATAAAATCTTTAAAAATTTTTTAAAATAAAATTAAAAAGCAAATTCATTTACCCTCAAAATACAAATTAAAATAACAATGCAATTGTATTTTCACCTTCAGCTCAGAAAAATTTCAATAATCATAATCATGATTATTGATGATGAGCCTGCAATAAGAAGAGCATTTTCATACACCATTGATGGAACTGTAAATTGGAACTAACTTTTTTTAATGATTTGACATTATATATTAATAGCTTTAAATGTTTCATGACTTCACCTCAAATTCAGCTGTTATCCCAAGGAAGTAATTGGAGCCATATACGGAATTTGTGTAGAAAGTTCCATGTCAGCATTATTTATAATAGCAACAAATAAGATCAACTTAAATGTCCAATAGTAGAAGACATTGGATCAGTTATGGTCTGTCAGTGGAAAGTGATATTTTTCATGTATTCAAAACCATGTTATTTAATAATTTGCGGAATGATTTGGGAAATGTGTGTGATACAATGTTAAGTAGAAAAATCAGAATACAATATTATATGGCCAATGAGAATTTTTATTGAGATTGTTGTTAAAGATGGAAAGGAAAAACAAAACACTTAACCTGGGTGATAAAATTGTCTGGGTATTAAATATGCACAAGAGAATTTATTAGCAATTCAGTGTCTTTCTTAAAACCAAAGGTTATTGTATTTCTTTTAAATGTAGACCATGCTACTTCCATGAACAAATGGTTTGTTTTTTGCCTTTGCAGTACCTTGTCCACTAGGAGAATTCTCTCGATCTGGATTAAAGCCCTGTTACCCTTGTCCTCAAGACTACTACCAGCCCAGTGCAGGGAAGTCCTTCTGCTTAGCTTGTCCCTTCTACGGAACTACGACTTTCGCTGGTGCCACGTCCATCACAGATTGCTCCAGTAAGATGATACATTTTATATCTACGTAATCCTGTGTTGGAGATGTAAGCTTGTCCCTGTGGTAGCTTCAATTCTGAATATTAACAGTGTCAGTGGATTTGGGCATCTAGACTGCTAAATTGTCCTTTTGATGTCCTTTTGATGACAGTGACTCAAAGATTCTTAATTTAGGAATGTTGAACTCGATAACTTCCAATTTCTAGGAGCCCAGATTTTAATGACGTATCCCATGCATCTCTATGTTTTTTTTAATATTACTGAAACAAAATATATGTGGCTTTGCCTACTCGAAGAACCAGAATCTTGACCATAGTTTTTAAATAGAGTCTACATATTGGCAGTATCTCCCACACAATAATATGTTTCTCTGATGTTTTCCCATGAATTGTATTAGGTTTTGGTTCAACTTTCTCAGCAGCAGAGGAAAGTATAGTGCCCTATACTTCTCCTGGACATATCAAAGCGAAGTATGAAGTCAGCAGTCAGGCAAGTCCATTTTTATATATAAAGTTTCCTCTAATGGAATGTTTGGAAAACAATTTGTCGTTACAAACCACACGGAGGAAAGTTACTAGAGTTGAAACTTTAAGTAACCAAGACTCATAAATATTATCAATGAAAAATTGTATTTACTTGTGACTTCTAATAAGAACTTTCCAAAAGTTCAGCATCAGAAGTTCTAAATACCAAAAATGGAATTTTTTTCCAAGCAATTTCTGGCATAGAGAATATGTAGATATGGAGGACCTTTATTATTGATTTTTTTGAAATAGAGGAAGGCAGGGGTGGGTAGAGAGAAAGAGAGAAAAACATCAGTTTGTTGTTCCCGGTTGTTTCTTGTATGTGCCCTGACCAGAGAGCACACCAGCAACCTTGGCACAGCAGGATGACACTCTCACCACCTGAGCTACCTGGCAAGGACAGGCTATGGAGAGACTTTGGACTCACTAATAATTAACTTATCATAAGCATAACCCATCATTTGAGTAGGGCATTTGGATGAGCCAAAGAACTTCTCTAATTGACAGGAATAGTTACTCAACTTCCATGAAAATTATTTTAAATTATTTTGTCTGCCAAAAAAAAAAAATCATTTATTGGAGTAAGGCATGGGTTTTTATAAAATTAAGCATAACTCTTAAACATAACTAAATTGATTGTTAAGCCATTACTCTGAATTCACTTTGCCCGATGTCATGATAAATTCCTTGGATTTAAGTATTTTTAAGGCGGATAATGAAGTTTTATTGCTTATTTCAACTTCCTACAAGCCTCATCCAAACATACCAATTTATAAGGGCTTCATGAGTCATATTTGAAACTGAGCCTAGTGGACATAGATTTCGTAAGGACTCCTAGAGCCATAACTATCAACCCTAGAGACATATTAAAATCTACTGGTCAACTTTTTACAATAATGATGCACGGATCCCACTCTGAGAGATCCTGATTTAGCTGGTCTGGGTTGGGGCCCTGGCCTTAGTATACTTTTAAAACACCCCAGGGGATGCTAATGTGCAACCAGCATTCAGAAAGACTGCTTGGTTTTGCCAGAACATCAGTCAAGAATTAGACATATCATCTGCGGCACGCACCAGCACATAAGCAGGTGAAGTCGCTTTAGCTTGAGTGAACTCACCTGAAAACAGGAACCAGCGATCCAATGATGCGAGCCTTCCAACTCGCTAGTCAAGATTATTTTGAAATGAATAGAGTGTTTTGTCTGACAGGTTTCTTTTCTGTCACTGGCAGGTTTTCCATGAATGCTTCTTAAACCCCTGCCACAATAGTGGAACCTGCCAACAACTGGGGCATGGTTACGTCTGTCTCTGTCCACCTGGATATACAGGTAATATAGAGGAATGAAAATAATAATGTGTTTTCCACATGAAATCATTGTGACTTGCAGTATCAAACTTTGGAATGTTAAAAATAAACCCTGTAAGATACATTAGACTGTACTGATGCACAAAAATTTGGTTGAACAAGATAAACTAATAGGTGAAAAAAGGTATATGTAGCTTACAAATGACAGTTTTCTTTGCACATTTGGAAGAATAAAGAATTATCTTATTGATGAAAAAGTCACATCATATCTTACAATTTAAATTACAATACAGTTCCAGAGGTCATGTCCAAGACTCATTCTCACATAAATTAAATGCCTGACACTCAACATAGAACAGATTGTCCTGCATAAACATTTTTAAACAAATTCCAGTTTCCCCCATTTGCTTCACAGTAATGAACGTTCTTGTGAATTGCTATGGTTTGTTGCTTTGTTTCTATCTTTCTGGAAGTTGTGCTTAGAAAAACAACATGGCTTGGGACTTGATTATGTAGGAATTACATAAGAATTATGTTTTCTTGCTGTTTGGTTCACATTCTGGTTCAGTTCTAAACCATAATTTTTTTAGGAGAAATAAGCTACATCTTAAAATTGCAATTTATGTACAATAATTTCCTGTTTTCTTCTAGAAATTAAGTATTTGCATTTTTCTGAATTTTGTGCAACCAACATGAAATGTTTTTGAGGGAAAAAAAAGATTATTTAAATAAAAGAATTCACCACAAAATAAGCAAAAGGAAAGTTGGGAAACAAAATATAGCCCAAGGCTCTCAAGAATATTGGTCTTCCACTTACTATAGCTTGCCTGTGTGTGTGTTTTAATTTTTATAAAAAAAAAACTTCCTGACATTCCATAGGAAATAATGGACCTTGTTCTAGCACTTTATGGATGAGTAGCGGTTGAGAAAGGGCATGAGACAGGACAGTGGTTCTCAAATACCGATGTTCATCAGGGTCACCTGGAGGGCTTGTGAAAGCAGACTGCTGGACCGCAGCCCCTTAATTTACAGTTCAGTAGGTCTGGGCAAGGTCTGAGAATGGGAATTTCTACCAAGTCTCAGGTGGCGTTGATGCTGTTGATCCAGGGACCACACTTTGAGACCCTGTGGCGTAGAGAAGAACATGGCTTCCCACAGAGCTAGCCCGTAGACAGACTGTTTACACCCTATAGGAAGATGCTGTCCCACTCCAGGGCACCTGGCATGTGACTTAGGACCTGGTTGGAATTAACTCCACCCCGACCCCTCAGCCAAGCGACCTTGATAGCGAGTATACTTGACTTTATATTTTCCACTTTGGAATTAACCAAATTCCTGGCTCTACTTTATGCTTCTGGATTTCCCTCCTCCCTCCCCCCACCACACACACTCCCAGCTCTGGATATTCTCCTGCCTTTTATGTATCCTTATATGGAGATCTTAAATCCGTTTAGAAAGAGGCAGTTGTACCTTTATGAAATAGTTATTTACCTGTACTACTTACTGAATACTGGCTATTTCTTTACTACCACCATTCCCCATAAATTCAGATTATTGGAATAACTACCTTTTAATGTTTATGACTCTGTTTCTGTCATCCCTCTCTCTGATTGTCCTTCAGTGTTTGGTTTGCATTGTAGGCTTAAAGTGTGAAATGGACATTGATGAATGCAGCTCTCTGCCCTGCCTTAACAATGGAGTTTGTAAAGACCGGGTAGCGGAATTCACTTGTGAATGTCCATCTGGTTACACAGGTAAGGGGAAAGCTTCTTGTTTTCATAATATAAACCTTGGAATCGCTACAGTTTTATCGCTGAAAATCAAAACCACAATGACATATCCCCTCACACCTGTTAGAGTGGCTATTATCAAAAGGCAAGTAACAGTGCTGATGAGGATGTGGAGAAAAGGGAATCTTTGTGCACTGTTGGTGGGAATGCAGACTGGTGCAGCCACTGTGGAAAACAGTGTTCGATTCCTCAAGAAGTTGAAAAGAGAAATACCACATGATCTAGTAATTCCATTTTTGGGTACCCAGAGGAAATGATGTAACTATGCCTGAGAGATACCTGCAGCCCTGTGTTCAGAGCAGCATGATTCACAATAGCCAAGCTATGGAAGCAACCTAAGTGTATATCAAGGGATGGAGGAATAAAATAAATGTGATAGATATGGATACGGATATTTTTCAGCCATTAAAAAAGGAAATCCTGTCACTCGCAACAGTATGGATGAAACTTGTGGGCATTATGCTAAGTGAGATAAGTCAGACAGAGAAAGACATACACTCTATGATCTCACTTCTCTGGAAACTTAAAAAGCCTAACTTGATCCAGTTCTCCCACCGCCCGCATTGCTGGTCCAAGCAGCTTGGGCAGCAGGAGAAGCAGCAGCATCCAGTCATCCCAGGCTTGCAAATGCCCTTAGAGCACCCAAGCGCAGGCATGCGCCGGCCCTGCAGCCACGATGCCTAAGAGGAAAGTCAGCTCCGTGGGGGCAGCGAAAAGGAGTCTAGGAAGTGATTTGCAAGATTGTCAGCTAAACGTGCTCCTGCAAAAGAGAAAACAAAGCCCAAAAAGGCAGCCGAAAGGATGACTCTGCAGACTAAAAAGTGCGAACACAAGGGAAACGGGGAGCAAAGGGAAAACAGGCCCAAGTGGCTAACCAGGACACCGAAGATCTACCTGTAGAGAACAAGGAGAGCCCTGACCAGTGTGGCTTAGGGTTGGGTGTCCTCCCACAAAGGCAAAAGGACGCCACTTTGCTTCCTGGCCAGGGCACATGCCTGGGTTGTGGGTTCCGGACTCGCACAAGAGGCAACCAGTGAATTTCTCTCTCACATCGATATTTCTCTCCCTCTCTTTCTCCCTCCCTTCCCCTCTCTTAAAAATAAATAAAATCTTTAAAAACGAGAAGAGTCCAGCTTTGGATGAAGAAGGACAGAAAGAAGCCAAGTCTGATTAATATCATACACTATATACCATGCTTTCTCAGTGGTCCCTGTCTCCCTTCTTGTACAATCCAGAGGAGTATTTTTTATCAACTCTGTCATACATGCAAGTTTTGTAGTAGCTCTAGAAACAGTTTTTTAATGTAAAGGCTTTTTTTTTTTTAAGGTGAATTCATTTCCTGGTTTTGGGGTTTTTTGTTGTTGTTGTTGTTTTTTCTTGTAGAACAAGAAAATAGTGGAATATCGAACACAGGAGGCTTGGGTTGTCATGGATGTCAGTTTAATCGTCTGTAGCTGGAGGCAGTTTTCACAGCCTATAGTACAAAGCATGCTAAATGGCAATGTGCAGTCAGCCATGCATTTATTATGTCTCAAACGTTTTAAAATCACTTCTATTCTCATGTTTTTGGTAGAGTTGTTTCCTAAAGAAATCCACTCCTTGACCTTGACTGTCCCTGTCAGAATTTTGTGCAACATCTTTGGTGTGGTAGTCCAGTTTTCCTAGTAACTTTGTTAACATGCTGTGAAAGTTTGAAAATATGGTTATATAGTATATATGACATTAAATTGCGAAGTAGTGGGACTTTGATGTAACAGCATGTCAACATTTGAAAATATTGGTACATAGCCGATTAAGGAAAATTAGCCTCCAAATTTTAAGCTGGAAAGTCATTGGATAACTGTTTAGAAAAAAATCACAACTACATGACTTCAGGTTTTTGGTACATTTGTTAAGTATTGTGTACAAATTGAAATGCCTGTGTCCTTATCCTCAAAACAAGCAATAAAATCTTAATTATGGAAGAAAAACACTCCAGACGCATAGAAACAGAGAATAGAATGGTGGTTGCCAGGGGCTGGTGACCAGGCTATGCTGATTAAGGGTATAAACCTGCAACTGGTAGATAAATCATGTTCAAGACTCAAGGAATAAACTCAAAAAAAGGGATGAACAGCAATCAAACAATATGATAAAAAGAATTTTAAACAAAATTACACTTATCCTCACTAAAACTGGGCCAGATATTCACGGTTGTCATTTTCCATTGCAGGTTGAAAATATCAAATTTCGTACTAGAAAAATTTTGCAGTTCACAGAATTGAAGAAAAGATTTTATTTCCATGTATTTGGCAAAGAGCAAAAATTTTTTCACACGTTAGCCATGATTTCAAATTGTTCTGCTTTATACCTGAACAGCTTGCTGGAAAAGTATTCGTCTTAAACTCCTCCAGTTCAAATATTGTATGATTCTTTGCAGGTCAGCTGTGTGAAGAAAATATAAATGAGTGCAGCTCCAGTCCTTGTTTAAATAAAGGGGTCTGCATTGATGGCTTGGCTGGCTATCGCTGTGTGTGTGCAAAAGGGTACTTAGGTAGGTCGTTTCCGTTCTCCTGCCTCGTCTTACAGTCCTGTAAAGCACCACAGATTATTACATGTACTAACGTTATATATGTTAATTTTCTTATTTTTGAGGAAATTCTCATTGAGGTATTCAGAGGTGAAAGGGCATCAGATTTGCAATTTACTCCTAAACCAGTAAGACAAAAATAATACCTTAATGTATGCATTGTGTTTTTGTAAAGAAAGAGAGGCAGAGAGAGAGAAGACAAGAGTTTATGAGCCAAGACAGACCTTCAAGAAGGAACTAGAGATAAATCGTGTAAGATTATATGGCAGATGGATGCTAAATAATATGGTTAAACGTATATATTTAATTGATAAGGAGGAAGTCCAAAAAAATGCACAGTGAAGAAAAAAGTCAAGATCAAAGAAACAGGAAACTTTTGAAGTAAATTGTAGTTTTATTTTTTTACATTATCTCAGTTAGATGTCCATTCCTAATGTTAGTTTCAGAAAGATATCAGGTAAAAAGAGTAGATTATCGAAACGCAGTCCTAAAATGATTTCGAGAAGCCAGAGCTCATTAAAGAATGGATCTCACACCAGTTTGGTAGGCCAGTGGCAGCCTCCGCATGGAAGCAGAATCCTCCAAGAAGTCAGCACTTTGATCACAGTTCCCCACAGGGATTTAAATCTGGGCTCTTTCTTGTCCTCATCCATCCCCAGGTCTGCACTGTGAAACAGAAGTCAATGAATGCCAGTCAAGCCCGTGCTTAAATAACGCAGTGTGTGAAGATCAGGTTGGGAGGTTCTTGTGCAAATGCCCCGCTGGATTTTGGGGTACCCGGTGTGAGAAAAACACAGACGAGTGTCTCAGTCAACCATGCAAAAATGGAGCTACCTGTAAAGATGGTGTCAATAGCTACAGGTAAAAGACTAAGTCTGGTTCTTTCCACTCTTTATTTCTTTAACTCTTCAGTCATTCCGCAGTCTTTACGGAGAGTTATTTTGAGTCCCAAGCCAGCCATTCCCAAATTCTAGCCCAAGGATAGGCTATAGCAGAATCTCCGCACCACCTTAGGTTCTGATTCACTAAGTCAGGTGTAGAGTCTGCAATGTTAAAATTGGCAAACCGTATGATTTAAATTCCCCAGTGACTGTGGTGCGCAGTTGGATTTGGGAACCACTGTTCAATACAGTCACGCCTCGTTATCCGTGGGGAATTTGTTCCAGAAGCCCCGCAGATACCAAAATCCATGGATTCCCAAGTCCCTTCTATAATATGACCTAGTATTTCTATATAACCTACACAGTTCCTCCCATATATGTTTGTTCTCTAGATTACTTACAATGCCTATCAACAATGTAAATGCCGAGTAAATAGTTGTTATACTGTATTGTTCAGGGGATGATGACATGGAAAATAGTCTGTACATGTTCAGGACAGACGCAACCATCAGCCATCAGATGCCTAACGACACAGTGCAGGTCAGCCACAACATAGCATTTTCCTAAGAATATTTTTGATCTGTGGTTGTTTAAATCTGCATATGTAGAACCCATGGATACGGAGGCCCAGTGTACTTGGGAGGGCATAAAAATGAAACAGTTATACAAGAAGCCAATGCAGAAGCACGAGACAAAACTCATTTTTAAATGTTTTATATTTTAGCTGGGGTTTTCGCATTAGATAAATTCAGAAGGAACTGTGCAGTCACCCTGTCCCTGTGCCAGTCTACATTCTCTGCCCATGGTTTTCAAACATCTCTTTTAGTTTAGTAATCCTTGGTTCAAAAGAAATCTGATATGAATATAAACAACTAGAATAATAAACTCTAAACTTTTATTACCTGTGGTTGAAAACAGCAGTGTCTATGGATGAGAAAGGCTTTGTTTTCCTGAGGCTGCTCTTAGGATGCCAGGAGAATACAGTTTGAAAAGCAACGTTTTTCTTTATCACTATGAAGGTTGCCTTACCCCATCCTCTTCCCCTTGCAGGACCTGTGGCTTCTGCCGCACAAAAGGCAGACCGGCCTTGCTTGACAAATACTAGGGAACTTTATTGTCCTCAATGTGCTACTGGTTCTATAAGATAAAAGCAAAAAAATAAGTCTCCCCAGCTACAGCATATCCCAGTCCTCTTTGGGCTCAGCCCACTCCGTTACATCCTCCGACAAATGGCTGGGGCACTGTCCTGAGAAGTAGAAGCCAGTTCTGCCATTGAGTCCTTCACTGTCGGTACGGGAGCGGTCTTACCAGCCTATCAGCATCTTTTCATAGGCTTTTTACATCTTCTGCATATAACACCCAACCACAGACAGTGAGAAACTTAGAGTTGGACAGCGGAGTTCGAGTTCTCCCCAGGGTCCAAAACAATCGACGAATGCCAAATTTGTCTTAATCCTAAGTGGAAGAAAGGTGAAGGTAAACCCTTCTAACTCAGAAGGAATGTTGGTTGTCACCAAAGTAAACCTATTTCCTAGGCAAGGTTATTGGATTGCTATAATGACATCAAACAAGGGAAGATAAAGATAAGTGAAATTCTAGCTAAAATAGACATCGTCAGAAGCAGAGAACTCAATAAAGATCCTCCCAGTGCCAACTGAGATTATCTTTTAAACCCCCAAATATCATTTATTCATAACAGTCACCTTTAGGCCAATATCCAAGAGGCCCCCATATTAACGTTAACATTTATTTAGTTACAATGTTAACTGCCATTTATTTGACGAGTCCTTTAAATCAGAATGTATTTTAGAAGTACAGAAAATTACAAAGAATAATATAAGTCATGCACTCAAACCTTAACATTTTGCTATATTTGATTCACATCTTTGCTTTAAAGAATAAGTTCTTAAGATAGACTTGGAGCTCCTCCAGTACACACTCCCCTGCCATGCGCACACATTCACGTTTCTTCCTCCCCAATAGTAGCCACTGGCCTAAAGTTGGAGTGTTCCTTTCTCATTCAGACTTTATATTTTACTATATAAAAGACTCCATAGACAGTATATAGCATTGTTTCACATGTTACATAAATGGATAATACTGTTTAAATCGTTTTGTGATTTTTTAAGTCAACATTATATATAATCGAGATTGATACATTTGGCTTTAGCTTACTCATTTCAACCGCCAATTAATATTCCCTTGCATGATTATACTGTGATTTATTTTCCCATTCTCCTCTCCGTGAACCTTCAAAATTCTATGGCTGTGAACATTCGTGACATGTTTTTGTGCGCCTGTACCGTCATTTCCCAGGTCCATAACCAGCAATGGATAGACAGGGCTCTGGGAATGCAAACCCTCAGCTTCCCTTGACAATATCCAATTGTGTTCTACTCACTGTATGAGATTTTCCACTTTACAACACCCTTGTCAGTATCGGACATTATCAGATGTATTTTCCGTTCTGATGGGTGTAATGGTTTGTTGTATACAGCAGACACTGTATGGCATTCTGAGTAAGAACAAGGCACTACGTTGTGTTCAAATCCTGCTCCACCGCTTGGCAGCAAGAAGGCTTTGGCAAATTAGCCTCCCTTGGCCACAGTTTACTCATCTGTAAAATGAAAATAATAATTGTTATAAAATTTATTATAGGAATTGATTAATATAAGTAAAACCTTTAGAATAACCTATGGAATTTTTATTTTATTTTTCCTAGCACTTCTTTGGGAAAAGAAACTCCCAATATGTGACTAATACTTCACCTTGACCAGAACTACCTTCTGCTCTATTTTTGCTACTGCAATATTTCAAATAAAGGTTGTATAAACTAGGTTTAATTAGATGAACTAAAAAAAGGAACTAACAGTTAAAGCAGTGTTTTGATGTGAAAAATAGGTTTCAGTATTTCAGTTTTCACAGTCCTTCGAGACAACTTATCATAAATGGGAGACGCCTTCTAAGGCCTCTCTGCAGCTATTCTAATTGTTACATTTTGTTTTCTTGCAGGTGCCAATGTGCAGCAGGCTTCACGGGGCCACTCTGTGAATTGAACATCAATGAATGTCTGTCTAACCCATGTAGAAATCAGGCCACCTGTGTGGATAAATTAAACTCATACAGTTGTAAATGTCAGCCGGGATTTTCAGGCAGCAGGTGTGAAACAGGTATATATGTATGTAGTATTAACTAAAAATGATGATATATAACAGCATCGATCTTTACCTGAAACAAGCACCACCTACATACCCAAAACCATAATAAGCACTTTGTACTTATTTAATCTGCAGAGCCACCCAATAACCTAGGCAATCTTATCCACAGTAGCACAAATGAGGAAATGGAAACTTAGAAGTGTAACAGGGAAATGAGAAGACTAAATTTAGCAGAACTCTTCACATTCTATATGTTTAGAAGGGACACTTTGATAAGCCATGTGATAGAAGGGGTCTCAGGCCATGGCCATGCTTGAGAATCAGTGCTAAAGTGCTTTCTCAGGGCACTGGGGTCTTTTAACTGTAGGGCTTTTGTTTTGAGTGAAGTATGCAGAGTCGGGGCTGAGCTGAGTTGGTCATGAAACAGGGACGAGCCAGAGCCCTGAGGAGGGATAGAATGGTGCTGTTGAGTTAGTTTCTGCTCCTCCTCTCCTCTGTCAGTTAACCCGCGCTCCTGGGTGTCTCCCAGCGGCACCCAGACATGCTTTAGTGTCGCTCATCTTTGATAGGTCCGCAGTCCCACCCGTCCTTCCACTACTCCCTGTTTCTCTGCTTCCTTTCACTACTGAGTATTTTTCCTATCTTAGATACTCACTGAATTTTTTAATTTAAAAAATACGCTTTATGTTTTGTAAATAATATATTTTTCAAATTTTGAAGCAGCTTCTCAGATCATCGTATTCGCTGGCATGGCTTCTTTGACAATAGTACCGTGTACCTACTGCTTACGTTAGACAATCGAAAAGGGCCTTGCAAGTGTCTTGGTCTGCACACTTTTCTTATTCGTTGCAGAACAGTCTACGAGATTTAACCTGGATTTTGAAGTTTCTGGTACCTATGGCTACGTCATCCTAGATGGTGTGCTTCCATCTCTCCGTGCCGTAACCTGCACGTTCTGGATGAAGTCCTCCGACATCAACAACTATGGCACGCCCATCTCCTACGCGCTGGAGAATGGCAGCGACAATACCTTCCTCCTGACTGATTATAATGGGTAAGCAGAAATGTCAGGGAGCCTGCGCTTGGGTTCTTGTCCCGGCACCAATGAGAGCTGACTTGGGGACAGGGGAGGACAAGAGCCGGGCGCACCAGCAGGTCGGCAGAGAGGCAATAATCAAACCGAGCCTATGGACAGCTTCTGTAAGAAGGCGGTTTTCGTGATAATACCTTATCCATGTATTTTGCTATTTCCTAAGCATTTTCTTGGTATTTTGCTAAGGGCTCGTATTTACTAAGTCCTTCATTCAATCTTCACAATGTCCTGAGGAACTCATGCCCATTTTATGTAGACTAAAACAACGTTTCAAAGAAACTAAATGATTTGTCCCAAATCTCACATTCTGGGAGAGGCAAAAACAAGTCTCAAACCCTGACTCTTAAAACTGTCGCTCCTTCTTTTACTTACCAGGGCCTCCAAAGGTCAAGGATTTTGGTGACAGTGGTTTCCTATGGGAGACACACGTATTGAGTATCGGTCAGTCTACATACTTGGGTGCACAAGATGACATCTCTTTTTTTCTTTTCAGGTCAATAAGTTTGAGATGCAAGACCCCATCCCTCTGGGCTGTTAGAACTCTCCACCTTAGTTATTTCCCTGCTTTCTTTCATACTGAGTGTTTTATGTATGTTAGATTCTTGCAGGTTAATTAATAAAACCCACAGCATTTTGCCAAAGATCCACAGACTTGGACAGGACTCCCATCATTGGTCATCTGTCCACATTACCCATCACTGAGCTGCCCATTGCCTCAGTTCTGTGGTCCCTTCAGAACCACTGCTCTTTGCCACATGTGGAATCCTTGGAAAGGCAGAGGTTCATACCTTCAGCCTAGGTGGACTCTGGCTTATCACATGGCCAGTCTCCTGAGATGCACCCAAATTTGTAGCCAGTTGCTACCGAGTGGATTGCAAACCTCAAAGACCCACTGAGCTCTCATTCCCCACCTCAGCCTGTGGGACTCTCACTATTCTGGTGGAAAATCTTCCCACCCTCAAACTGTATTCTTGTTCTGGACTTGAGCTTTCAGAACAAAAAATCCAAGAAATTTGCAAAAATTATCCCCAAGGCAAAAAATGTAGAGAGAGTCGGGGGCCTGCTTGAATAGGAGGAGGAAATCGGGGGGAACAATATTATAAAAATATTATGTCATCATAAAGATCTTGGAATAGGGCTGAGATGATGCCGGGAGAGGTATTCGATATATCCTTGTCTTTATCAGTTTTCCCTCATCTTTCTTTTTTCTCCATTTGCTTTTGAAGTTACTGCACTTTAAAGTGCTGATTATCTTTGACACTTCCCTAGGTGACATGGTTATTGGAACCCTCTCGTGGCTGATCACCTTTGTTTAATTCTAGTTATTCTTTCCTTTGGCTCCACATACTTTGTCTGCCATGTGACAGCTTTGACAATGGAGAGACAGAGTTATTTTTTGAAGTTTGTTCCTGATCTTGAAGAACGTCCATTTTAGAGGAAGGCAACAGTCTATGCTCACACAGCTCTCCTTCCTTGCATGCCTGGCTCACTCTCTCCGGAAGAGACAGTTGGTGGATCTCAGGTTGGACCAACATGTCTCAGCTCATCCTAAGTCTTTTTCCTAGCCCTCTGTGTTTAAGAAACACAAGTATTCAGTGAGCTACAGTAAAGTTTAATTAGTAAATCAAATCTGCTCCTGTGAAATATGACCAAAGGGAGAAAAAGAAGTAAATACAAAGTGCTTTATCCACAAGAAAAGAAAAACAAAGAAAAGAAAAAATAGTAGCATGCCCCACAGGTGGGATTACAACATATGACTGATGACTGTGTCCCCTGGAATCTCTCCACAGCTGGGTCCTTTATGTGAATGGCAAGGAAAGGATAACAGATTGTCCCTCGGTGAATGATGGCCGTTGGCATCACATCGCAATCACCTGGACGAGTGTTGATGGAGCCTGGAAAGTCTATATTGATGGGAAGTTATCTGACGGAGGTGTGGGTCTCTCTGTTGGTTCGGCCATACCTGGTATGTCTTAGCAGAAGAAATATAATTGTGCTGAACACTAGAAGTGGTGGTGCTTAGGTGAATGTGGAGTTTGCTAGCTTTGTTGTCTTTGGTTTTAGACAAAGATCAATCATTATCTGTTTTATTTTCTATCCCCCAATCATCCAGACTGTACATTATGAGAAGCTTTTTCTAGGTGAGCTTTGTGACTCTCTGTGTAAGAAATGGCTTTTGAATCTTTAGTAGGACTGCCAAGAGCATTCTGCACTAACAGCATGTGGTTACTAAACTGTCTTCCAAGGAAGATATTAATTGCTGATGTTTTTTGTTTGTTGGTTTTCTTTTGTTTTGTGGTCACTATACACAGTATACAAGTATTTCAGTATACAAACTGGAGCATTCCTAATAGCTCTCCAACTTTTACGTTCTTTTTCCAATAGAAGCCAAACTCCCTTCTGAAACTCAAACTTTCTTCTAAACATACTTTTAGAAAAATATTCAAAGCTTTAGTTTGAAGAAATACAAAAGCGTTAGGTGACCTGGCGTTCTCAGCATTGTGTATGGCAGGAAGCTTACTCTATCTCAATTCTTCTGTGATATTTGTCAAATGAGGAGGAATGAATGGATAGCAGTTTTCTTCGGTAAACATAGAAACATTGTACGTGTTTCAATACAAAGTGGCATTATCAGGTGAAGAAGGGTGGTGGGTTCTGTTTGTGTTTAACTTGGAGTGTTCTCATTTTCAATGATCTCTTCTTTGGGTGGCGGGGGGTCAGGTGACTTCTCTTTTCTTCTTTATTCTTTTCTGGTATTTTCATAATGAGCATGTATTTCATTTATGCTTTTAAAAAGAGCATTTTTAGCTGTTAAAGAATGAAACACTGATAGAAGAGTGAAAAGTAAGCTAAAGGAATGGGGGGAGGAAAGGAAACTGTAATGGTATCTACCCTGGGAGATGGTCGTCTGACCATAGCAGTGAGAATGAATTGGAGTCCATAAATATTGCGAAGGTCAATTGACAGAGCTCAGTGAATGACTGGTTTCAGTTTGGATGCTCAAGTTTATCGGAGAGTCTGTAAGCTGAGATAGGAATCCGAAGGAAAGCACAATTATCAGAGGAAGAGTTGGAGCAGGGGAAGATTGGATATTTGATTTTAGACATAATGAGTGTGAGTTCTAACCCCAGGAATACATGCAGCTAAAAACATAGGTTAACACAACTTTGCAAGTATATCAAATAGAGAAGGTTGTTTTAGTGACGAGGTGTGATTGGCCAGGATTCAGCATGTGGGCTCAGAGAATGCTGGCTGGCATGTAAATCGATACAACCTTTCTGGGAAGCAATTTAGAAACTTTCATTAAGAGCCTTTGAGAAACCCTTTGCATGCAATCACCAATTCAGCCACCAGGAATCAAATATTTATGTGTTAATATATTTATCTCTGTGTAGCCAATTAGAAGTGGTTGTGAAATTAATTAAGCAAATTATAGATTCTTATACATTCACATGATAACTCATGAGCAAAACTCATGAAATGAAAACATGTTCAAGAAGAAAAGATTGAAACATCATGTATAATGTGATCCTGAGTTGTGTGTTTTAAAATATCACACACACATTAAAAAATAATAAAAATAAAAATATAACCTAGAAGGAAACACAAAAAAACTATTACATAATTATTTCTGAGTAGGGTAAATTCTTTATACCTTTTTTTCCCAAATTTCCTTTCATGTGTATTGATTTTTAATTATTAATTTTATTAAAAAGCGGTAGCTTGAGAAAAGATGTAGCCCATAAAAGAGGGATATCGGAGGTGAGTGTGATCAGATAGGGAGGAGAGTTGAAGGCAGCGGAGAGGCGGCCGGGGTGGGGTCCCGGGAGCACCAGCATCTAGGAGGCAGGCAGAGAAGGGAGCAGAAAGGTTCAGACAGAGCCAGGAGAGGGTGCTGTCACGGAAACCACGTGGCATCAGCAAGGCTCCTGGCAGGAAGCAGGTGGCACACCCAAGAAGAACAACTGAAGAGTTGAATGAAGGGACTATTTTCAAAGGTATGACCAGGCTTAAGAGAACCAAAATGTGCTGGTAGAACACCCCCTGACTAGCAACCACGGAAAGTCACGAGGGATGGGCCTGGAGCGCCTTAAGAGTGAGAGCTGTTGCCAGAATTGAGGCAGACCTGTAGTGATGGAGAGAAATCGCCCAGCAGGAGCAGTGACGTTAGAAGAGGCAGCCACTGCCCTCTGCTGCCTGGGAGGAAGGTATCCAGGGTATTAAACTTCTTCCTAATCCTACTTTCCTACCTCGGGCTGGTCCTCCCGTTGGCCACACACAAAGAGAAGCCAAAGGGACAAGGAGATGAGGTGGTGCGGTCCATAGCTTCCAACCTTTGGCGGGCACAAAGCAGAGTGGAGAAGGGTAGAGGTCAGTTCTGGAGGGACAGACGCAAACCACCCAGTACAACAGGGTGGACGGTTAAGTAGAATGAAACAGTCAATAGAAACATGGTA
This sequence comes from Mormoops blainvillei, assembly GCA_004026545.1. NCBI lineage: Eukaryota > Metazoa > Chordata > Mammalia > Chiroptera > Mormoopidae > Mormoops > Mormoops blainvillei. The sequence continues at coordinate 233,793 of PVJD01001120.1, forward strand.
CAGAAAAGTCACCAGAGGTGAATATTGAAGAGTGGCTATTGGATTTAGCAAATTAGGCGGCCACCGGCAATTTAAGAAGGTTCCTTGGAATTGGTGATAGAAATGTAAGCGTTGTAGGCTTAAGAATAAGGAATAAAGAGCACCAGCTGGTAGTCGGCCATGGAGGATAATTTCCTAGAAGAAAGGAGACAAACTAGGACTTACTGTTTTTTTACATGTAATTTTATATGCATATACATGTATACATACAGTTGTATAGTTAAGTATTTATAAATCCCATACAATATTTAAATACGACTATGTTTTAATTTGTTATACAAAGCATTGAATTTGTCCTTATTGATAAAACATGCAGGCATTGTAGATAATTGAGCTTTTTAACAATTTTCCCTGCTATATTTCTATTGGCTGTGCTTTCATTAAGTTTGCATTTTAGGAATAACACTCAGACCAGTTTTCCCCTTTTTTTCTCCTCCTCTCTTTAGGTGGTGGTGCATTAGTTCTCGGGCAAGAGCAAGACAAAAAAGGAGAGGAATTCAACCCAGCAGAGTCTTTTGTGGGCTCCCTAAGCCAACTCAACCTCTGGGACTATGTTCTGTCTCCACAGCAGGTCAATTCCATTTTCAGTGTATGACAGTAATGAGATACAAAGGTACAAACCTAGTAAAAATGCGAACAGCCTAATGATGCCATATCTCATTGTAACCTCTGGGTTTTCAAAATTTGCCGCCAATGTCACTTGAGGCTATGGTCACAGACTGAGCCAGGGCTAGGTTATCTACGGTAACCTTCACTAAGTCCCCTTTTTGGTTTCTTGGTGCTGTTTTTAAATTTTATTGGACACGATTATTTTTATAAAGTCTTGTCATTTCAGAGCTGGAAAAAATCATAGAGAATAACACTTCAAACCCCTCTGACTAAAGATGCAGAGATGTAGGGGTGGCGTAGGATTATGCAGATGAGCTTGTGGTTAAAGTCAGTCTGCAGCCCGGTGGCCTGGGTTCAAATCCCAGGTTTTCCCATGAACTTGCCGTGATGATTGTGAACATGTTACTCCCTCTCTCTAAGCTTTAGGTTGGTTGGTTGGTTGGTTGGTTGGTTGGTTGGTTTTATCTGTGAAGGTAAACAGGACTGTGTGTGGAGCTTGGGCAAGATTAAGATATACAAGCACACAGTAAGGGCTTGATAAATGCTTGCTGTTTTTATTAGCAGCAGAACTTGTCTAAGCTTGCACTGCCTCAACTTTAAATCAGAGGTAGAAGACAGGAGAATGGAGAGCGGGAGCTCCTGTAACACCTTAACAAACTGCAAAGATTTAGACTAGCTCTGTGGGAAGGATTTCAGGATTTCTGGCAACTCTGAAAGATCTAGAAAAGGGAATGCTGGGGCTGAAGAGAGGGAGAGGGAAGAGAATTTTCCTGCTGCCCTGAAGTCATATCGTACAACAGCCTGCTTCCCCATCCCCCCACCCCCAAATCTGCATATGTTTTTAATAGGACTAAATTAAGCTATAATAACTCCGTCGCAGCAAAACAAGTAAGGTTTATCTAAAGATGTGTTTTTAAACTTCCAGGTGAAATCATTGGCTACCTCGTGCCCAGAGGAACTCACTAAAGGAAATGTGTTAGCCTGGCCTGATTTCCTGTCAGGAATTGTGGGGAAAGTGAAGATCAATTCCAGGAGCATATTCTGTTCGGGTTGGTGCTTCCTTCTTCCATAGACTCTGCTGTCTCTTGACTATTCCGGGGTTTTCGAGCAAAAGGAGACAATCTGAAATTCTCTGTTAGTCAAAGAGTGTGTATCCATTAATTAGTCTTTTGTTTAACTAATAATTCATTTAATCCCACTTCATCCGAAGGATTTTTCTTTTTTTAATACTTAAATGCATTCTGTATAACAGGATATATGTGTACAAATTAATTATGGAATAAACTTGGACAGGGGTAGAAATATATAAGGAAAATAGGATGAGAAGATAAATGTGGTTAATTGTTTGAATGCCCACCGAAGTCCCAGACTCCCGTTCGAGGTGGGTGCTCTGTCGGCTCAGCAGCCATCCAGGGGCAGGTGACGCAACAGACGATACGGCCTGCACACTGAATAGTCAAGCTCTGAATGGTCCAAGCTGCCTCCTAAAATTCACTGTCTTTAACCGGGGTTCTGAAGATGCCCTGTAATGTATGATTTTTCATAACTTAGAAGAGCATTTTATTAATATTCCTAAAATACTGTTTTGTCCTTTAAAAACATTTAGCAGATTCTGCTGAAAGAGGGAAAGTTGTCTGTTGATTTGAATAATTCTTTTCTAGTAATTTTGCTTGCCAGCAATCTTCCTGTCAGTAGAGCAGCTCTCAAATGCTGATACAACACATAATTCGAGAGCCTTGACCGGGCGATGCTCCATTATGCTGTTGACAAGCTCTGTGCCTCTGTTCTTCTCCCTCAGATTGTCCACCGTTGGAAGGGTCCATACCTCATCTGAGAGCTACGTCAGTAGACTTAAAGCCAGGCTCCAAAGTCAGTCTTTTCTGTGACCCGGGCTTCCAGATGGTCGGGAACCCTGTGCAGTACTGTCTGAATCAAGGACAGTGGACACAACCACTCCCTCACTGTGAACGTGAGCTGCCTTTATTTGGACGCATTTTAGTAGCTCTTGAAAAATCCTGGAGCCATGAGAACACTTTTCAGGAATGTTCTATAAAAGCTAGACACTTCACAGTAGCAAATAGAGAAAATATTCATTGAATGCTTCCTTCGTGCAGTGAACCCTGGGCGCTGGGCACCGTGAGGGAGGTGGGCAACGAAGAGACCACCACTTGTGCATGTACTCCAGTTGGCACAAGGAACTGGGTGGGAGGGAAAGACAGACACGAGGGCTGAAGCTTAAAGAGAAGTGGATCATTGCTAGGTGGGAAAACAGGGAGATGTCTCTTGAGTTGGGTGCATCCATTCCTTTATTTATTCAATAATTTTTTAAGTGTCCAGTATGTGCTAGACAGCAGCTAGAGGGAAAAGAAGTCCCTTTTATTAGGTTTACAGTATAGAAGAGGCAAAAAATAAAAAAGTAAATATAATATTTATTTATATTAAGTAAGAAACAGCAAGGGCCAGAAATAAAGGCTATTAAAAAAAGTAAAGCAGGGTAGGGAAACACAGAGCAGGGGTTGGGTGGAGACAGGACTGCTATTGGGGACGGGATCATCAAAGCTTCTCCGTAGCATCTGTTCCCACCCGATAGGTATCTTTCTGTTTCACATCTGTCTAACCCACTAGATAGTAAGCTCTCTAAGGCAGGGATTTTGTCTGTTTGGTTCATTACTGTAACCTCAGCATATAGAACAGTGTCTAGCAGGTTGCAGGACCTCCATAAATTTTTTTTCTAATAATATTTTTATCTTTCAATTACAGTGGATATACAATGTTATATTAGTTTCAAGTGTACAACCCAGTGATTGAACACTTAATATAACTTAGAAAGTGATCAGCCTGATAAATCTAATACCTGTCTGGCACCGTACCTAGTTATTACAACATTATTGACTATATTTCTTACACTGTACCTTACATCCCTGTGACCATTTTGTTACCACCAGTGTGTACTTCTTGATCCCGTCACCTCTTTCACTCAGCCCCCAAACTCCCTCTCCTCTTTCAACCTTCAAAATGTTTTCCATGTCTATGAATCTGTTCCTGTTTGGTTTGCTTATTTTGTTCTTTAGATTCTGCATATAAGTGAAATCATACAGTATTTGTCTTTCTTTGTCTGACTTATTTTACACAGCACAATACCCTCTAGGGCCATCTGTGTTTTCACAAATGGTAAGATTTTGTTCTTTTTTGTGACCGAGTAATAGTCCATTGCATAGATGTACCATATCCTCTTTATTCATTTGTCTGTTGATTGGACACTTAGGTTGCTTCCATAGCTTGGCTATTGTAAATAATGCTACAATGAACATATGAGGGGGGACCCAGAAAAAAAAACAGAATTATCTTTTGGAGGGCGGGCCCCTTGTAGTACAGGCCTCCCCTACTAGGTGAGTGTTCTAAGAACCCATCTGTTTCAGTGTAGCAACTGGTGTTGTTGTGAGAGGTTGCATTCGGCTTCAGTGAATTTTTTTTTGAAGACTCAACACACTTGCTTGTTTCATGATGGGTGATTTAAGAGCGCACCTTCCCACACCACACCAAGTGTTCAGCAGTTTTTGACCAAAAATGGCATGACCCCTGTGCCACACCCTCCCTATTCACCTGATTTTGCCCCAAGGGACCTTGTTTTGTTTCTTTGGATGAAAAATTCCCCAAAGGGAAACATCTTGCCCATGTGGAAGAGGCAAAACAAAAAGCAACACAAGTACTAAAAGACATCAAAATCGATGAGTTGAAAAACTGTTTTGAGCAGTAGAAAGAACATCTTGATAGGTGTATTGCATCAAATCGAGAGCACTTTGAAGGTGACTGAGGTTAAACATGTAAGAATAAATACAGAATTTATTTTTAATAAATAAGTTCTGATTTTGGGGGGTCCCCCCTCATGTGAGTGCATATGTCTTTTTGAATTAGTGTTTTTGGTTTCTTTGGATAAGTACCCAGAAGTGGAATTGCTGGGTCCTGCAATTTTATACGGTACAAGTATTGCTACCCCAGCCTTTTTCTTTCATTTTCCCTTTCATTTTCATGAAATACCTTCTCCATTCCTTTACTTTCAGTCTGTGTGTGTCTTTCAATCTGAACTGGGTCTCTTGTAGACAGCACATGTATGGATCTTATTTTCTGATCCCTTCAGCGACACTGTGTCTTTTGAGTACAGCATTTAACCCATTTGCATTTAAAATAATTATTGATAGATATGTATTCCCATTTCATTTTTCATATTCTTTATCTTTTCTTTCTTATTCTTAAAGAAGATCATTTATCATTTCTTGTAATACAGGTTTATGAGCCCCTTTAGTCTTTTCTTGTCTGGGAAGCTCTATATCCGTCCTTTGATGCTAAATGATAGCTTTGCTGAGTAGAGTAATCCTGATTTTAGGTCCTTGCTTTACGTCACTTTGAATATTTCATGCCAGTCCTTCCTGGCCTGCAAGGTTTCTGTTGAAAAATCAGCTGACAGGCTAATGGGAGCTCCTTTGTAGTAACCAGCTGCATTTATCTTGCTGCTTTTAAGATCCTCTCTCTGTCTTTTATCTTTGGCATTTTAAGTATGATGCGTGTTGGTATGGGCCTCTTTCAGTTCATCTTGTTTGAGATTCTCTGTACTTTCTGGACTTGGGTGCCTACTTCCTTTGTCAAGTTAGGGAAGTTTTCTGTCATCATATTTTCAAATAGGTTTTTAATTCCTCACTCTCTTCTCCTTGCAGCACCCCGTGATGCAAATAATGTTATGTTTGATGTTGTCCCAGAGGCCCTAAACTATTCTCATTTATTTTGGATTACTTTTCGTTTTGTTGTTTTAATTGGGTGTTTTCTGCTAATTTATCTTCCAAGTACCTGATTCAGTCCTCTGCTTCATCTAATCTACTGTTGATTCCTCCTGGTATATTCTTCATTTCAGTTATTATATTCTCCATTTCTGACTGGTCCTTTTTTATGTTGTCTATTTCCATTTTTATGTTTCCTGTCTCTTTTTTGTAGTTCTCTCTGAGTTGACCTACTCTTCCCCTAAGTTCTTTGAGCATCTTTATAACCAGTGTTTTGAACTCTGCATCTGGCAGATTGCTTGTCTCCATTTTGTTTACTTTTTTTGCTGGAGTTTTGTCCCGTTCTTTCATTTGGGACATATTTATTTGTCTCCTCATCTTGGCTGCCTCTCTGTGTTTATTCATATGTATTAAGTAGAGCTGCTACATCTCCCAGTCTTGGTCGAGTGACCTTATGTAATAGGTGCCCTGTGGGACGCAGTGGCAGAGGCTCCCCAGTCACCCAAGCGGGGCACTCTGTGTGTGTCCCCCCAGAGGTGGAATGTGTGCACCCTTCTGTTGTGGTTGAGCTTTGATTGCTGTTGGCATGTCAGTAGGAGGGATTACTTCCAGGTTATTTGGCTACAAGGACTGGCTGCAACTATATTAGAGGAGCTGCTATGCAGGAACCCACCCCATGGAACACGACTCACTTTAGTGGTGCTCTGGTGCTCACTGAGCCTGCCCTGCTCATGGAGGTGGTTAGGTGATGCTCTGGGGTGGTGTGACAGTGTCCACTGGATGCTCCGGCCTGGGACCTCCTGGGAAGTGCAGGCTGAGGTCAGCTGCCTGTGCCCTGCCTGGGGCCACCCGACAGGAACTACGAAGTGATCTGTTGTTGGCTGCTACTTGTTCTGGGCTTGGAGATGGACAGGAGAGCCCAAGCTGTGAACTGAGGCTGGGTGCTGCTAGTGCCAGGCTTGGGGCACTTAGCAACAGCTACAGAGCACCCTGAGGCCAGATGTTGCTTGTTTGTGGTTCATGGACCTTTGAGAGATTTTAGGAACTTTGGCAGCATGAACCAAGATAGGTTATTTGTATGGAAATGCCTCTGTAAGCCATTTGCATGGAAATGTTGCTGTAAGGGGCTTGGATTGGCCTGAAAGTTGGGTGGAACAAGGTGTCAGGGAATCACCAGGGAGGGGTGAACAGTGTTAGCCAGGGTGAGGGAGACTCAGATAAGGTTCTGGCATCTGTTAGCGCCTCCCTCTGGGAGAAAGCTGTTCCTTCAGCCCTGAAGTCAGTAATTCAGCTCTTCCAGTTTGTCCTTGGTGCCTTTTGAGCCGCTGCCCCAGTGCTGGAGGTCAGAGGGAGTGAGCCTGAGAGAGTCTGTGCACGGGTCCTTTAACAGAAGCACCTGACACTCACACTCTAGAAGCCATTCATCTCACTCAGCCACGATCCGTGCCAGTTTTTACAACCAAAAGTATGGGACTTCTCCTCCTGACCCTAGAACCCTGGGCTGCGGTTGGGGAGGAGGGACTGGTACGGGGCTGGGACCCCTTGCTCCTCAGGGGGGACGTCTATAGCGAAGATACCCTCCCAATTATTAACTGCCACATGTAGGTGTGGGACCAGTCAGTTCTGCCTCTCTGCCCATCCTACCGGTCTTGATGTGGCTTTTTCTTCATATCCTTAGCTATAGGACTTCTGTTCAGCTAGACTTCAGGTGGTTCTCAATCATGGTTGTTCCATGGTTTAGTTATAATTTTGATGTTGTCATGGAAGGATGCAAGTACCACGTTAACCTACTCCACCATTTTGACTAGAAGCCTCCAAAATGTTTTGCAATCGAATGAATTGCATGCCTACTCTGAGCCAGACAATACGGTGGGTCCTGAGGGCACAGGTATGGCTACAGGCTGCTACCACGGCTCGAGCACGCTCAACTAATGCTTGTGGGCAATGAAAAATTCATGCCTAACCACCTGTTCAGTATACACAAAATGTCCTTTGAGCATTTTGTTCCTAATGTAGTTGTGTTCCTCCTGGTCACATTACAGGCATTAGCTGTGGGGTGCCACCCTCTTTGGAGAATGGCTTTTATTCAGCCGAGGACTTCCATGCTGGCAGCACAGTGACCTACCAGTGCAACAGTGGCTACTATTTGTTGGGCGATTCAAGGATGTTCTGTACGAATAACGGGAGCTGGAATGGCATCTCACCGTCATGCATTGGTGAGATAGATCTTGGCAGTTACTGTGTTGATTTATTCAAACTCTACGGGAGACAGTCATCCCATATTTTTGAAACTCTGTCATGGTATTCCTTTGTTAACTTCATCTCATCCCAGTAAGCTCTGGGCAAACCATAATGGCAAAGCAACTGTCCACAGAAGTGCCAAAAATGTTTTAAATTTTTACCAGGCTCCACGTGAAGAGTGCCTGTGTCTCTCTGTCCTTCTACTTAGCCACCTATAAATGACGGAAATAATCGCTTTTGTTGTATATCTGCAGTGTCACGATGACTACTATACTTAAATTTTATATAGAAAATACTGTGTCACACAGTAAGGGATATGCAATGATTTAAAAATAAAAACAAATGTTTGGTACATGAGAAAAATCGGCTTTGATCTGTCTTCATTTTAGACGTCGATGAATGTGCACTTGGGTCAGACTGCAGCCAGCATGCTTCCTGCCTGAACACAAATGGGTCCTACATTTGCGTGTGTCTCCCGCACTACACAGGAGATGGTAAACACTGCGCAGGTAACTAGTGTACGTGTAATTGGGAAGTTCATTTCAATTTGTTACTCAAGTATATATTTTCACTGTGAGTTATTTGAAAATGAGATATTTTCAACCTTAAATGGAAGATGGAGAAGATAAACTATCTTTAGAAAGACCCATAAGTAACAATTAAAGGGCTTTCAATTAGCGTTGTGTCTTCCACCCTCCCAATTGCTGAATAACAAAACTAACAGCTGCTAGATCTCCAGACTGTTGAAGAAATGCTGCAAAGTGGAAGAGTAATACCATGAGTTTAGAAATATAGTCAATGGCTTCCACTGCCTCGGTTTAAAAAAAAAAATGCATCATCACATCTTTCTTATCAGTATCTTTCTTCTGCCTAAGTCACACAGAATAATATCATTGAAAAAAAAAAATGGACACCTTGCCTTACCATGTCTCTCTGTGTTTTGTGATAACTTTGATAATGCTGGCCCATCTCTCAGCCCATCCATATCTTTCTACATTTATTGTGAGAAAACAGCTACCAGGAGACAATAAAGAGAAATTTTCAAAATCCAGTCTTATAACTGCATTGACTTTTTGAAAGTGTTTCATTTAAAGTCCTTGACTTGTATAGCTAAAATGCTCTTCAGAAAGATTGAATCAATATCTTCCCTTTTTAAGAATTCAATGTTATAGTCACTTCTGTTAGTCAAAGCTAGCCCCAAATCTCCCTTTCACTGACTTCCCTTCCTAGAAGTGATGACTAACTCCAAATTTGCATGTGGCAGGGGCTCTCCATCTGTAGTCTGTTTGGTAAGTGAGACTGGGAACTTCTCTTAAATGTGATTTGGACCAGCTGGAGAGAATGTCAGTCACCTTAAAACATGGGTATGAGCTTAGGGAAAGTCAAAGGGACTGAACCCTTTTGAAGCCGTACCCTGGCTCCACCACTACCTCCCCAGTAAGCAACTTCGTTTTTGGTCAGATGAATTTTGTATCTCTTTTGTTAGTCACTGCTGTTTCAAAATACTGTTTAAATGCCTATTAAATATACTTTCTGGACTAGTCATTCAACATATCCCTGGGTTTCATGCGTCTCCCTTCAAAAGTCTTTTTTGTAGGATGTAACTGGTCCCTTACCTGTAGTGGAATTATCGAATGGTTGTGGGAAAGCCACTTATTGTTCCCAAAAAAAACTTTCTCTCTTTCAAGAACCCATAAAGTGTAAGGTTCCAGGAAATCCAGAAAACGGCCACTCTTCTGGTGAGATTTATACAGTGGGTGCCGAAGTCACATTTTCATGTGAGAAAGGACACCAGCTGACGGGAGCATCCAAAATCACGTGCTTGGAGTCTGGAGAATGGAGTCATCCAGTACCATATTGTGAAGGTGCATTTAGTAAATTCCCCATGTTGATGGTGTTTGGCGATCCTAGACATTCGAGGGGGTAGGAATGTCAGGGGTTATGTCGTGTCAATGTTTTTGGTATTTAAAACCCAGCGATTAGGCTCATAGTTAAACATGAGCTGCCCTTGAGCTTTTAGAGAGTCTGCACACGTTTTCTAAGAAAAGCAATGTCGTTTGTCTCCCTTCTCCAAGCTGTTTCCTGTGGTACACCAGCTAGTCCAGAAAATGGTGGCATTGACGGGTCAGCATTTACCTATGGCAGTAAAGTAAGATATAGGTAAGTGTCTGCGATGAAACCTGCATTGTAGAACTTGCTGGTGAAATGCTGGCAGAGATATAACCCTGGAAGAAAGGAAGAAGGACAATCCCAGAAGATGGTTTTGAATTAATATGCAATTAATTAAATTGTGTGTAGCATGAAGAAACTGAATCCAATAATCTATCTAATGGTAATCATATCTAGAATACTTAAATCCCGTGACCAATAACCTATGAGTGCCGCCAGTGCCCCCTGGAGTAGCTCTAAGAATGGGTGCCTTGTGAGAAGGCCTTGCAAGCAAATTAATACTCTTGGTTATGAGCTGGAGCTTTGCATCCGTATGGTACTACAATGGCGGATGCATGGCATTATGTATTTGTCCAGACCCCTTGAATGTACACCACCACGAATTAGCTCTAATGTAAATTATGGATTTTGGGTGATAAAGATATGTTAATGTAGGCTTATTGATTTTAACAAATACATCCCTGTAGTGGGAGATCGATTGTGGGGGAGGCTGTGCATATGTGGGCGTAGGGAGTCTGTGGGAACTTTCTGTACTCCCTGCTCAATTGTGCTGTGAACCTGAAACTGCACATGAAATAAAATTTATTAAAAATATGAAAATTTCCTGGCTGGACTGAGCTGGGGAAGCTCAGTGGATTGAGCGCTGGCCTGTGAACCAAAGGGTTGACGGTTCGATTCCCCAGTCAGGGCACATGCCTGTGAACCAAAGGGTTGACGGTTCAATTCCCCAGTCAGGGCACATGCCTGGGTTGCAGGCCAGGTTCCCAGTAGGGGATGCATGAAAGGCAACCACACATTGATGTTTCTCTCCCTTTTTTCCTCCCTTCCCCTCTGTCTAAAAATAAAATAAATTTTTTAAAAAATATGAAAATTTAACTGTAATAGCATACTCAGTAAAATAGAACAAGAAATAAAATAAAAAATTTAAAAATTTAAAAAACAGTGACTGCTAATGGAAAAAATATATATATATATATTAAAATTGGAATTAAAAAAAAATATGCTAGAGCTTTGGCTCCAAACCTAATATTTTAGGGGCTAGTACTAGACCAGATACTCTCAAACCAAGAATGTTCTGTTTGCAGCTACTAATCTATGACACAAACTGGAGGCAAGCCAAACCTTTAAATCTGCCTTCCTGCTTGTCACCCAGCAAGGTAACTGTGGGGAGGATGGACAGTATTGAGCCCTGAAAAAAAGATTTTCAAAGCAGTATTTCAGGAGGAAAAGCAGAACTCTTCCAATGTGAATAAATTCTCAATATTTTTGGAGATTTTGGCACAGATAAAATTATGCAAAGTAAAGCAAATTATATTTTGCTCTTTTCCTTTATCTTCTTTAGGTGTAACAAAGGATATACTCTGGAGGGTTATAAAGAATCATCCTGTCTCGCTAACGGTTCTTGGAGCCATTCACCTTCTGTGTGTGAACTGGTCAGGTGTTCTAGCCCCGAAAACATAAATCATGGGGAATATATTTTGAGTGGGCTTACCTACCTTTCTACTGCATCATATTTCTGCGAGAGTGGATACAGGTAAGTCCACAGCCACCAGCCAAGCTTCCTGCAATACCCAGTTACACAGTTATTTACCCAGTAGAATTCATTTGCATGTGACTGGCTGACTTTCAATACAAGTTTCTAAATGTGAAAGATATTCTCAAATTTGTATGCTTCTTGAAGCCTGGCTTGCAGTAAATACCCAGGGAAACATTCCATCTGGGCGCTCTAGTTTAATTGCTGTAAACATTTAGACATTAAACATGAAAGCAAAAAGTGTCGTGAAACATAAGATAATCCCTGGGTTTTTTGGTAAATGACTCACCAAGCTTATACTCAGCATCACATGAGATGTTATAAAAGCATGTCAGGGTAAGGGCCTGGCTCCTTAGTACCGTAGAGGTTAATTTGATTAATGGTGTGTGTGTGCGTGTGTGTTCAAACAGAGGAGACAATAGAGAGACTCAGTCTGTGATCGGAAACTTGGCCAACAGGATCTGAAGTGAAACAGATCAGGTGAACAGAAAGTGGAGTAATGCAGGCAATCAGAAGCAGGTGGATAAGCCGCAGGATGCGAGATTTTCCAAATTTGGATCCAAATTTGGATGCAGATTTGGAAAATCAGAAGAAGACAAGAGGTCAGAGTCATGAGCAACACAGTTCAGATCCCGGGCTCAGGGCCAGGACGGTGCCCTTTGACCCCAGTTACCCTGAGTGTCTCAGTTTCCTGAGTGCCTGTCTCCTTTACCGCTGAGATCCTAGTCAGCCTGTTAGCCCCTTCTCATCCCAGTCCCCTATTCACAAGGTCTGGCGTGCCCCATAGCGCCCCCAGTGAACACATTTTATTTTGCACCAGGTTACGTCGTTTAAGCCCATTCATCGTCTTAAAGGGCCTATATACCCTGCCCAGGTTCCCTTTGCTTTTACGTATGGCAATAAAATATGAAAAACTTTATATTTATGTACTCAGATTCCTCAAGGATCCCTGTTCTCTTCGAAGTCCTTCCTATTTCACCTCCATAGCAGTGAATAAACAGCCAATGAAAGGGGCGGTGTCCTTCTTTTCTGTAGTTTACAGGGCCCTTCCGTCCTCGAATGCACAGCATCGGGCAGCTGGGACAGAGCACCGCCTACCTGTCATCTTGTCTTCTGTGGAGAGCCGCCTGCCATCAAAGATGCTGTCATCACTGGGAGTAACTTCACTGTGGGAAACACTGTCACTTACACTTGCAAAGAGGGGTGAGTAACCCCGTGAGGGAGAGGAGCACTGGGAGCTGCTGAGGACAGGGACGCTCCCCGCTGCGGAGCCAGGCTCCACAGCGCATTAAGTTTCACTGCCTGTCAGCCAGAGCCAGCGAGGGCTTCACGCTCTTGGTTCTGACAGCTGAAAGGGAGCACGCTGTCCTGTGGGAACAGTCTTTCCCTGGAATCAGAGTAATTTATCAAATGAGGCTGAGTGACAGGCATTTGGGCAGTGCAGTGGAAAATAGCGTTACACTTTAATTAAAGATGCAGAAAACGCACGTAAATAGACACTTGTGTATTGTGTATATCCTCGGCACACCGAAAGGCAAGACTTTAAGTCACAGCATAAAGATGACATGTCCTCAAGAAAAAAAAAACAACCAAATTCAGGCTTTGCCAGTTTTAATGGTCTCAGTTAATTCAGAGATAAAATCCGAAAATCCAGGAAGCAGGTTACAAAGGGCTGTTACCTTCCATGTCTCATTTGATCCCCAGGAAAACCCTGTGAGCTGCAGAGAAAGGAGAGGTCACGCTGGGGTGATCGTCTGCTTAGGACCTCAGACAGGCAATAAGAATTGAGGGGCAACTGAACCCCGGGTGATCTGACTTTTTCCCCATGCTTGCTCAATAAATATTGCCACCATTAATAGTGCTTTCCCGCTCCAGATTTACCACAGGTGCTTTTCACGCAGTTGGAAGCGGGAACCACAGGAGGGTTGCCGTCTTCTGGGCTTGTAACCTCAGCTCCTTCATTCGTTAACCGTGGCCTTGGGAATATTTTATAATCCCTCTGTGCTTCGATTTTCCTACATAAAATGAGTTCATTAAAGGTTCATAATTCTTATGGATAGAGCGGGAAGTGAAAGGGTATTGTGCTTGGCCTAGCCAGAAAAAGACTTAATACGCTCAACAAAAAATTGTCATTATGATGATGACTGGAGCACAGTAAGAGGGTACAGTTTCTGTGTTATCATAGAAACTGAGGGTCCTTTCGCCTGAATAGAAGACGGTCCCACTAATGCAGGACTGCCAGCAGGCGTCGACAACATTTTGTTGCATATTGTAGGAATGGCAGACAGAAATCTCAAATCTTAACACCTTAAGTGCAAAAAGGAATCTTTAATATTAAAATATCAATGCAGGAGTTAGCGTTTGATGATCCCATCTTTCCCCAGTGGATTCACTCATTTTAAAACGGCTTCAGAATAAACTACTAATAGGACTGTTCATAGATTAGTCATTTTTGTGAAATCTTATCAGATATAAATGTTCCAAGTAATAAGTAGATATGGACATCCTCTGGGTTTTTTCTTATTAAAAAAGTGAGTCACTATCACCATATAAAACTAGAAAATAAAAGTTTATTTTTTAAAGTTACCCAAAGATAAATGTTAGTGATATTTTACTACATTTCTTTACAGAATTTTGTCTTTGCGGGTTTTTTTAGTATTAAAGATCACACCATATATAAAATTTACATTTTTCTTCGCAAATCATACATGTACGTTTGTCACTAATCATTTGCTTATAATGTATCATAAGAGTTCTTTGCCTACTGTTAAGTCTATATATTATATAAAAGAGATTTATTAAAAGAAGCATTAAAGACAATAATGAAAATTACAACAAATTTGTCCATTTGCAAAGGGTTTCACAATTTTTATAGGACTTTCACATGAATTATCCCATGTTCCCTTCTACAATGATGGTAGTTGGCGAAATAAATATTATTCTCACTTTGCAGTTAAAACATGAAGGTATCGGGTCATGTTATGTTACATGCCCCTTCTGGCCTAGGGAAGTAGGCACTCTGCGGGCGCGTTTTCTCCTTGAAAAGGCGAAAACCAAATCTGCCCGCCTACATCGCCTAGCCGTTAAAGGGCCCGAAGTGCTTTATATATGCATGACGTACTATATAAATATAGCTTTCTTACTATTTTCTGTGTCGTTATTATTGTTATATAAAGTAATAGCATTTTACTGTTATGGGAGAAACTATCTTAAAGAGTCAACCAAATTAATAGAAAGTACACACAGTTCCAAAACACCGCCACCTGTAAGTAAAACATTTCTGCACGTAAAACATTTGGTGAGAGGAAGAACACTTACACCCTGGTTTGTTTGCTCCTCCGCTTTGGGGAGCTGTGAGGGTGACCAGACTCGAAGGAGGGCTTCTTACTCTTTCTGGCCACGTAGCTAATGAAACATTTGGAATATGCAGGAAAGCACAAAAATAAATAAAAAATAATCTCTGTTTAAAATTACCTGTGTATCCATTGCTGGGATGAAAGTACATGTTAAATATTTGCCACAGGTACTGTACATCCCTTTTTATAAAAGAAATGCAACATTACAGATACAACTAGAGGCCCTTGTCATCACTTTACCACTGTCTCCAAAGTAACAAATGTGAATTTTTGTCTTTATTACATATATATACCCCCACAAACAAGTATTCTATTGATCCATGTTTTAATTTTTGTATATGTTGCTCCATACACTAAGTATCCTTTTGAAGCTTGATTTTCACTTAACATTATCTCTTTTGATTCATGTAAATCAGCAGAAGTCGTGATAACTGTTCTATGGTATTTCCTTGTGAGAATGAGCTATCTCTCAAGTTACCCGTTTCCCTACCAGTGCTGGGTTGACTTATTTTCACTTTATTTGCTGATGTAACAGTCCCGAAGTAAGTTATCCTCGGGCACATGTCCTGGCACATATAGGTAAGAACATCTTTGGCCTACACCCCAAGAGTTGGAGCTGTTGGTTCATGGGATATGCGTACTTTTAACATTACTATATAGGACTTAATATTTATCCATTACTTTCTATGTAGCTTGTTTTTAAAAGTGTGTGCCAAATTTAAGAAATTCTTCCTACCCTGAGATCACACTCAATATTTCTGCCTCCTCTTGAACAGCTCAAAGATCTTGGGAAACATTAACTTCTGTCACCCTGATCCTCATAAATGTCTTATCATTATCTACATTTTACTTCCCTCTTATTTCATAACTTTTCAAATTAGTCCTTTTCATATAGTCAGTGCTTACTTATATTTACTCACGTGTTTATTAATCTCTTCATCACCATTGTTTTGTTTGTGTTTTTGCTATTGTTGTTTTTGCCTCCCACTCCTTCCTTTTGGGCTTTGTGTTCTAATTCCTAAAGTATATCCTTTACATCTTTCTTTCAGCAGGAGTAGTGAATTATACAATCTTTGTCTGAAAATAAAAGTTTCACTCTTGCTCTTGAATGATAGTTTAGCTAGGTGTAGAAGTCTACATTAATAGTATTTTTTCCATAAACGTTTTGAAAATATCGTTCCATTGCCCTATGACTTCTAGTGTTGCTATTGAGAATTCCATCGCAGCCTAATTTAGTGAGTCTCCACTGGGGGTAGTATTGCCCTCCAGCGGCATGTGGCAATGTCAGGAGACATTTTTCATTTGTCAAAATTGGGAGAAAGATGCTACTGGCATCGAGTGCATAGAGTCCAGGTATACTTGCCAAATATTCTACAATGCATGGGACAGACACCCACAGCAGGGAGTTGTCTGGCGCCAAATGTCGGTAGTGCTGAGACTGAGAAACCCTGGTTGAATTGTTGCTCCTCTGTAAGCATGCCTTTTCCCTTCGGTTACAGTTCACCTTTGTAGTTTCGGTGTTTCCCTAGGACATGACTGACGGTGTATTCATTGCTGTTCATCGCGTTCAGGGCTCATTGCACTTCTTACTCCTGAGAACTGGTATCTCTCACCACTTTTAAAATATTCACATCCATTTCACATCAAACATTTCCTCCTCTTTGCTTTCTTTTTACTCTCTCCCTGTGTTATTAGATTTTATATTGGACCTTTTCTTTCTATTTTCCATATTTATTAACCTGTCACACTTTCCATCTCTTTATAAGCTTGTGTTGCAATTGGGCAATTTCCTCACATATTTCTTCCAGTTCATGAATGTTTCTTTCTGCTATCTGCAGCCTGCTTTTGAATGTGTCCATTAACTTTCAAAGATTTTTCTTTCCTATAGTTTTAGGTTTTCTATTTGTTTATTTTTCAAATATTTTTAAGTAACCTTTTCTTTTTAAATAAGATTTTTGAACCTTTCTTTGAGTGCTTATTTCAACATCCTTATTTCATTTTTTAGATTTTAGACCATTTTTCTATTATCTTAATCTCCTGGTGCTCTAATCTTACTGTTTGGTCTCTCTGCTGAGCAATTCACAATGGAAAATATGTTTGTATATGTGTTATAATTTCAGATTGTATCGTTATACTATACGGGGCTTGTTTTAGTTATGATAGTCCTTTATAGCCTGTGTGTGAATTATTTTTTTTTACCAAGAGCTGTTAGAGTATCACCAGCCAAGAACCTGATTTTACAGTTATTTGTCAATTGAAGACTTCCAAAGTAAGCAGTGTAAATCCTGCCCTCAAATCCACATGAGGTGGGACCTGGGGACTGACACCTGAGCAGGGACTTTGTTTCTCCCCCTTAGAGCTCCAGCAAATGCAGAGATCTTGCTTGTCACCTCGCTGGGCCCCTAGGCAGACTTTTTCTAGTGAATATCTTTGCAATGATTTATGCCAGAGACTTAGCTATGACTCTCAGTTTCAGCTTCAAGCCTGTATTTCCTATCCTTTCCTCTTCTCTTCCCTGTCTAGTCCAAGGGCGAGCACAGCATTCTTCACAACTCAGTTACGCATTTAAAATCATTTTTGTTATGTCATCAAGCACTATATGGAGAGGGTTTTCCAACTATGTTATAGCCAGAACGAGACATCTGTCCTCATCCTTCTTGTTCTCTTCCCTTGTTTTAATTTCTTTCCCCAAGGAGTTGATTGACGTAAGTCAACACGCACTGTGTCTTGCTCTGTTCCAGGATGGAGTCACTGTGTTCATATGATGACTTGTGTAATAGGCTCTGTCCTGCTCTCATTCCACTTCCCGAGGTGCAGCTGGCCTGATAAGAGGGTTAAGGCCACCTTTCCTCTGCGGCATTCCCAGCTCCCTCTTCTCCCTCAGGGCTGCCCGGCACTGCCCTGCACACCATGCGAACCTCTCACACCTGCCGATTGCATGTATGTACATGCTTGCTTCGGTCTCACTGTTTTTTCCTTTTTATCCTAGTGTTGAATTAAAGCAGAAAGATCCACTCTCAAGTGTAAGATAGAAGAACAAGTACTTTAGGAGACTGGAGTAGTAAGATGATGCCAAGGAAGGAGGGAAGCAAGAAGTGTCATTTCTGCCTCCTGCCCTAAAGTTGGCCTTTCAAAATCACTTTATGAAAACATTGCACTTGGGGTTTTCCGCTGTTTGCCCAAAGTAGCAAAATGATTGCTTCTTTCCTATTTCCCTTTTCATCCTTCTGTGGATACTCTCTTAGCCTGGAACTGAGAGGGAAGGAAGGCTTATTGGCACACAGAAATCCCAACGGAATGTCTCCCTTTTGGTTCTTCTGAAATAAAGACTTTTAAATGCAATTACTGAGTATGCTAAGATAAAATTTTAATCTTTGCTTTTCACTGAAAACGTAATTATTGATGCAGATTTATACTTTCTATCTCTCTTATCAAATTACAGCTCTTTTAAGCCTCTTTTAAGGTTCTTATACAAAGAAAAGACTTAATAGCCCACTTGGGAGTTCATTCATAAAGCTTCCCCGGCACGTGCTTGTTAGTAGGCTTCCTACTCAGCACATGATTAAATCACTGAAAATTGCATCTTAAAATTACTCTGCCCATTTTCAAAGGATTTTTCATTATTATTCCAGGAATACACTAATGTACTGGCAGTGATTCCATCCTAAAACCTGTTCATCTGTGGCATCACTATAGTATTGATGTGCCACTTTTCTATGGAATTTTGAAGTAAAACAGTTTTACAATACGCTTGGCCAACTTCCGATTACAGTCTGCACGGGTGTCCCCTGTGTCTCTTGAGTGAGAATACAAAATGTCACACAGACGATAATTATTAAATATTCTAACATTTTAGATGTGTATCAGTTTCTTGCTTTGGTAGCCAACATTTATAGGATGATCTGTCTCTCCATATGTACAAAACGTTATGTTTCACTGATTTTTTAAAAACAAATCAACAGGTGAAATATGTCCTCCAGAAATCTTAACACATTCAGATTTCTAACATAATAAAACGGTGCACAATTTGATCAGAGACCAGTTATAGTTCTATCTAGGTAATAGCTAACACTTGATCCCTCTTTTTTGTCCTTCAGAAGGACAAAATCTTTCTTTAGTGCCTCAAAAGACTGACATAGAAGATAGTTATCTGTAATAAACCTCTATCCCTATATTCATGGAGCATGTTATCTAGTCCAAAGCATGGCTTCAGTTCCACCTCTTGAAGCCACTGTAAATTTTTCTCCTCCTCTGAAATGCAAGCCATTTGAGGATGGATGTCTTGGTACTGGCTTCTCCTACAACTTGATCATTAGAACAAATTAGGAGGCTTCAATAAGGATCCCAGCCCCTTCACACACTTCCATGACTGAAAAATGAGGCTTCTCTCTGGCTCAGGTGCCAAACTTGCAGCTTTAAAAGACAGACATTCCATTGAGGAGACAGACATTTCAGCCAGCTCCACCTCAGATCTGCACTTCTCCTTATTAAATATTGCTTTGAAGAATTAGAAGCATTGAACTCAACTAAAAAAAAAAAAAAAAAAAAAAAAAGAAAAGAACTTATTCCCGGCCCTACAGTTGTGTGTTGCTCACAAACTAATGAATGTCTGAGCTAAGGACAGAGTTTTGTAGCATTCTCAAAATGTGAAACTCCCACCTAGCTTACTTCCACTAATCAATATTCTTTAGGTCATATGGTTAATTAATAAGCCACTTAAATAGCTTTCTGTTCTAGTGACATTTTGTCTGATAAAATCTTAGGAGATTCTTGTCAAAAACCACTTCCAGTTAATCTGTGCTTGCCACCTCTTCACCCATTAACCATCCCAACCTGTCAAAATACACAATTCTGGTGATCACCACTTCCTTTTCCGGGGGTTCATGTGCTGTTTCTAACTCTTTGTAAGTTCTCAGAATTCCCCAGCTGTTACCACACTGCCATTTCTCTGCTCGTGCTATTTTTCTGCCTTGAACGATTCGTTTTCAACTTCTCTCGTGACTCCACTCAAAAACCCTTTCATCTGAGAGGCCTTCCCTCCTCTTCTTATTCTTAGGATAGAATCAATCCTTTCTCCTTTAAGCAGCCACTTGAGGTGTGAGGGGGCCTACAATGTACCAGGTAAAGGGTGGGGGGCCGGTGCGGACAGGCACAGACATGTAAACAAGTAAACGCACTGGCATCGCCTCTGTGCCCTAAGGAAGTCACTCTAGTACGTAGCATGCCCTTAAGTTATTTAAGTGACTCTAGCACTTAGTATGGCCCTTAAATTATTTAATAACTAAATGTTGACTGAAAATCATAAAGAAAAGTCAAGATTGTAGGTCAGGAAAAGAAATGGTGTAAGATCTAAAAAATTTTGGGTAGTGTAAAAATGCATCCTTTAAAATGCATTTATTCAAAATACATGTACAAGGGGGGGGCCCAAAAAACTTGGAATTTATTTATTAAAAATTGTGTATTTATTCTTATATGTTTGAACTTCTGTCACCTTCAAAGTACTCTCCATTTGATGCAATGCACCTATTGAGACTTTTTTCCACTGCTCAAAACTTTTTGAACTCATCGATTTTGATGCCTTCTAGCACTTCTGCTGCTTTTTGTTTCACCTCTTCCACATTGGCGAGTCTTTTCCTTTTCTTCATCCAGGGAAACAAAAAAAGTCCTTTGGGGCAAGATCGGGGGAATAGGGAGGTGAGGTACGGGGGTCATGCTGTTTGGGGTCAAAAACATGCTGTGGTCAGGTGCACTTGTAAATCACCCATCATGAAATGGGCAAATGCACTGAAAGAGTCTTAAAAAAATTCACTGAAGCCAGACACAGCCTCTCACAACAATGCCACCTGGTACACTGATACAGATGGGTTCTTAGAACACTCACCTAAAGGGAGAAACCTGTACTACAAGGGGCCCACCCTCCAAAAGATAATTCCATTTTGGGGGGGGGATACCCCTTATATTTAGTAGTAATTTTCCATTCCATTACAGAAGAGCTTTGCTGTGATTTTCCATTAGGAAGGAATAGTTGGTGGAGATTTTCCAGAAGCTCAGGGGTCATAGGTCTAACAAAGTACTGCCAAATTACAAAACACAGTTCTTGTGTCCTCAAGAGGCTTTGAGGAATAAGGAAGGCTCTACAGGCAGATGCTTCTGCCACAAAACAGCTGGTGCTGTTAGGGATGTCTCAGGTGATGTCTGTGAACTTCAGCCAATGACATACGCTAGCAACATCAAGGGACCCTTGACAATAATGATGCACGGTTTAAAGTGTGCAAAGGATGTAAAATGTGTGATAAAACATCAAGAGCCTCTACAAATTGAATTTTTACCCAGAGCACATCCTGCACAGAAATAGCAGAATCTGGACAGTCAGACCTTGGATAATGGTTTTTTTAATAATGAAATTGATTTTAACATATTGTCTTTGTACACCTTCCTGGATCCTCCAAGACAGAAGCCATCTAAAATTTATTAGGTTCGGATTCTTATAAAAGCACTGCGCTTATATAAAACAATGAATGCAACAGACCCTAAATAGGTACTGAGCTCAGCCTCTGGGAATGTCAGAGAGCGTCCGTTTTGAGACTGTAACACTAGGTATACCCATAGGTAGGGTGGATGCACACACCTCTGCTGATGCTCTATCATTTTTTCCTTGGTATATTTCCTATAAATTTCATAAATCTTGCCTGCTGGGGTGAAGGAATTCCTGCCTCTCTGTAATAGCTGATCTTTTATAAAATTCACAGGGACCTTCGGAGAATGTTTACTCATGACTTAAGTTCTTTCCTGAAGGGAGGGTCAGATAATTGGTAGTAGTAACAAGACAATACAGTTCATAGGACACCCACAAATTGCCTTCTAACCTACTTCATTTTAAAAGAGAGGCAGTGTTGTGAAAAGGTATAATTGTTGGAATCTAATAAACTAAATTCAGATCCTAACTCTGCTGCTTGCAGTTGTGTGATGCTAGGCAGGTTTCTTAACCCGTCTAAATAACCATTCACTCATCTGTCAAATGAAGGCGTTAATATGTCTAAACAGAATTAAATTAGGTGCCTAATCATTTTAGTCCCCTTACCCTTTGTTAATGGCAAAATGACACACTGATCATCTTTCCCTTCAGTAAGAAAGTGAGAATGAAAATAAGAACGACTCAGATGTAGTTATTCTATTGCTGCATATCCCACTATTTTGTCCTTCTTCATTGAGAGAGCACTTGAGAGTAATTTAAGATTTTTGCAAGTTATCAGTCTGCCATATATAGGGGCAACTACCATGTGCATAAAGATAGATAAGAGTTATTGAGCATAATTTATCCATACTGGTCAAATAGCAGAGCCCTGTATAGAGCACAACTGTTAATGCTAACCACATGATTAAGGGGACTAAAATTAGAATTGCTGCTTTGAAGTTCATTGACTATAAGTACGTGTAACTGTGAGCTATATGTAGGCTATACGTGTTATATGGCTCATAAGAGATTGTTTCAAAGACTAGTGATAAAAATCAACCAACAAAAACCATCTCAAGACAGATAAAGTTCCAGTTTTGAATTGAGTCAAACAGGGCTATAGCTTGCTCCTCGTTTTTAGTTTTAAAGAAATGTGTCACAATTTTTAGAGTTCCTTAAATCGCAACCTTCAATCCATTTCCCTTTCTGAATGAACATTAATATTAAAATCAAGATCTATTTCTATAACCCAAATAAAAGTCATGTGATCAGTAGGCTCAATAGGAAATATTATTTTAAGGAATAAAAATTAAAAGTAATTGTTGGACAGATAATAAAAATAAAAGCAGAATAAAAAGATACGAGTGCCTTTTCTCACATAGTATCCTTCTTGTTTCTTTCTCCCCAATTTCTTAGCTACACGCTTGCTGGCCCTGACACGATTGAGTGCCTGGCCAGTGGCAAGTGGAGTGGAAGTAACCAGCAGTGTCTGGCTGTCTCCTGTGATGAGCCCCCCCATGTGGAACACGCCTCACCAGAAACTGCCCATCGGTTATTTGGAGACATTGCATTCTACTACTGTTCAGATGGTTACAGCCTGGCAGACAATTCCCAGCTCCTCTGCAACGCCCAGGGCAAGTGGGTTCCCCCAGAAGGTCAGGCCGTGCCCCGTTGTATAGCTCATTTCTGTGAAAAACCCCCATCTGTTTCCTACAGCATCTTGGAATCTGTGAGCAAAGCAAAATTTGTAGCAGGCTCAGTTGTGAGCTTCAAATGCATGGAAGGTTTTGTCCTGAACACTTCGGCAAAGATCGAATGTATGAGAGGTGGGCAGTGGAACCCTTCCCCACTGTCCATCCAGTGCATCCCTGTGCGGTGTGGAGAGCCACCAAGCATCACGAATGGCTACGCGAGTGGGTCAAACTACAGTTTTGGGGCCATGGTGGCTTACAGCTGCAACAAGGGGTTCTACATCAAAGGGGAGAAGAAGAGCACCTGCGAAGCCACGGGCCAGTGGAGTAGCCCCATACCCACATGCCACCCTGTATCTTGCAATGAACCACCTAAGATTGAGAATGGCTTTCTGGAGGTAAGAGACCAATTAGCAAGTAGTCCGTGGCTTTGATCACTTTTAGGGCCAGCCAGTGTGGCTAACCTGGGATTCAAAGCAGGGCCAGTGAACAGATTAATTGTTGAAAAAAGAAGTAGATAAATCTATAGGTAGTGAATATTGGAGAAAATATCAGAAATACGAATCCTTTTAATATATATTAGCTTTCTACATTCTACTAGTATATAGGCATTTGAAGCACTTTGTATCAGTATCTTAGCTCTAACTATTGTTAGAATAAACCAATTTTAATAAATGACTATTTTGCTTTATAGAAGGTATTCCAAGATGGATGTATACTTATTTTGTAGAAATAAATCAAGGTCTAAATAAATCTGTTATTATTTCTAGTTTATAGACAAAAGATGGGATTAAAATAATCAATTCACTATGATGAAGGTTTTGCAGCCTTTGTTTGGTGAGTTTAAAGGTAATTTTACCATAATGGACAAAGGGTTAAGTTAGACCCACACATGTCCTGTTTTCACACTAACATGTGTCTTCTCATTAAGTCCATCAAGAAAACAGGAATGAAAATTTAGTCCCCCAAACCAAGAGTCATTTTAAATAGACAATATTCTAATTAAATACATTTAAAAAACCAATACATACATAGTACCTTTTCTCTTTTATATTCAAATACAACAAAACAGTAAAAGCCACTTATTTAAGATTTTTGCTCAAATGTATTAGATTTCCACTGGAAGAGGATGATAATATATGTATAATATGTATCAGGAGGCTTGCTTTATTTATCCATTTAACAAATATTTCTGGAGCTCCTGCCAGGTTCCAGGTAAACACTGGAACTCTAGTATTTAACAACACAGGTGAGGTCTGTAATGGCACGGTGCTGACAGGCAGGTGGGCTACCCCAGCAGTAAATAAGTAAACAAAACAAATTGTTATGTCCAAATACCAGGGAGTTCATTACAGCACGGAAGCTAGACCTCACCTTTATCGCTGAACTCAGACTTCACCTTCACCATCGACGAAGACCCACAGTAGGCTTTTAAAGGTCGCATAGCTGATTCATCTTTCCTACCACCTAAAAATGACTTGTTATTACGCACTTATTTGAATTTTAAGATCATGAATATTAAGTGTTCTGTTTAAAAGTTGAAATAGTTTTTTATTTCTCTTCTCTATGTTTTAGCAGCAACTTTTTAAAAGCATATTAAAAATGAACATCACACTCTGACAGCACTCTTAGAAACATATCCATAAAAAATACTTTATTGGCTTTTTCAATTATCTAACAAAATTAACAAATAAAGTAGGTTCGTGTCTGCATTTCCTTTCCTGTGATTAAAATAACAAACTATACCACTGCTTTGGTCGGCAAGGTTTTTTAAACTTACCAAGTCACTTACAACTTTCAACTTTGCTCTGTGAATTCATCCATCGATTTAGAGACTTTTACTTATCTTATACTTACAGGCTCAGCCCTGTGGTAAACATTCCTGACATAGCGATTACCTATCTATTGTCCTTTGAACTTTTTTTTTTTAATAGCATTTGGACCTATTGGAAAAAACATAAATCCTTATTTGCTTATGTCTTAATTGATTCATTTTAAAGTAGGCATTTTAGTTTAATTCATTTTTACTATTTGGTGTGTTTAGTTAATTACATTATGTGTCATACAAATCGTCCTTAATTGTTTCCTCCCTGTCACGCAGCATGCCACTGGCAGGACCTTTGAGAGTGAAGTGAGATATCAGTGTAACCCAGGATATGAGTTGGTTGGAAATCCCGTATTTGTCTGCCAAGCCAATCGCCACTGGCACAGCGACTCCCCTCTGTCGTGCATCCCTCTCAACTGTGAGACACCTCCCCCTATCCAGAATGGCTACATGAAGGGAGAAAATTTTGAAGTAGGGTCCAAGGTTCAGTTTTTCTGTCATGAGGGTTACGAGCTTATTGGTGATAACTCTTGGACGTGCCAGAAATCTGGCAAATGGAATAAGAAGCCAAACCAGAAGTGTGTGCCCGCCAAGTGCCCAGATCCACCCCTCCTGGAAAACCAGCTCGTGCTGAAGGAGTTGACCACGGAGGTGGGGGTGGTGACGTTCTCCTGTAGAGAAGGGCACGCCCTGCAGGGCCCCCCTGTCCTGAAGTGCTTGCCATCCCAGCAGTGGAATGATTCTTTTCCCGTATGTAAGATGGTTCTTTGCCTCCCACCTCCCCTCATCCCCTTCGGTGTCCCTGCTCCTGCTTCTGCTCTTCATTTTGGAAGTACTGTCCAGTATTCTTGTGTGGATGGCTTTTTCCTGAGGGGCGATCCTACCACCTCCTGCCAGGCCGATGGTACCTGGAGCTCTCCGCTGCCGGAATGTGTCCCGGTGGAGTGCCCCCAGCCTGAGGAAATTCTCCATGGCATCGTCGATGTGCATGGGCTCGCCTACCTCAGCACAGCTCTCTATACCTGCAAGCAAGGCTTTCAGTTGGTGGGAAACACCACCCTCCTTTGTGGCGAAAAGGGTCACTGGCTTGGAGGAACACCGACGTGTAAACCCATCGAGTGCCCAAAGCCCAAGGAGATTTTGAATGGCAAATTCTCTTATGCAAACCTACACCCTGGAGAAGCCATTACATACTCTTGTGACCAAGGCTTCAAGCTCGAAGGTCCCAAAGCCTTGACTTGTTTAGAGAGAGGTGACTGGGATGCGAATGCCCCATCTTGCAAGGCCATCCACTGCGATCCCCCACAACCCATTGAAAATGGCTTCGTAGAAGGTGCAGATTACAGCTATGGTTCCATGGTCATCTACAGCTGCTTCCCCGGGTTCCAGATGGGGGGTCATGCCATGCATACCTGTGAAGAGTCGGGGTGGTCAAGCCCCATCCCAACGTGCATACCCATAGACTGTGGTCTCCCTCCTCAAATTGATTTTGGAGACTATACTAAGGTCAAGGATGATCAGGGATATTTTGACCAAGAAGAAGATATGATGGAAGTTCCATATCTGACTCCTCACCCCCATCCTCTTCTGGGAGCAATGGCTAAACCCTGGGAAAACTCAACCCCTGCTACACCCCCAGCAAGCTTTCTACATGGCACCACGGTTTCCTACACCTGTGACCCAGGATATGAACTCTTGGGGAGCCCTGTGCTGATCTGCCAGGAAGATGGAACCTGGAGTGGCAGTGCACCATCCTGCATTTCGATCGAATGCGATCTGCCCATCGCTCCCGAAAATGGCTTTTTGCATGTTACAGAGACCACCATGGGCAGTGCTGTGCAGTACAGCTGCAAACCCGGCCACATTCTGGTGGGCCCTGACATAAGACTCTGTCTACAGAATAAAGAGTGGAGCGGTGCTCCCCCACACTGTGAGGCCATTGAATGCAAAAAACCAAACCCAGTTATGAACGGCTCCGTCAAAGGAAACAACTACACGTACCTGAGCGTGGTGTACTATGAGTGTGACCCTGGGTATGTGTTGAATGGCACTGAGAGGAGAACATGCCAAGAAAATAAAAATTGGGATGGCAGTGAGCCAGTTTGCATTGCTGTGGACTGTGGCTCACCCCCAGTCTCAGCCAATGGCCAGGTGAAAGGAGACAAGTACACCTTCCAAAAGGAGGTTGAGTACACTTGCAATGTTGGCTTCTTACTGGAGGGGGCCAGGAGCCGCGTTTGTCTTGCCAATGGAAGTTGGAGTGGAAGCACCCCCACCTGTGTGCCTGTCAAATGTGCCACCCCACCACAGGTGGCAAATGGGGTGATGGATGGGCTGCAGTACGGCTTTGGGAAGGAGGTGATGTTCCACTGTCAGGAGGGCTACGTGTTGCATGGTGCTCCAAAACTCACCTGTCAGTCAGATGGGAACTGGGATGCAGAGTTTCCTCTCTGTAAACCAATTAACTGTGGACTTCCTGAAAATATTTCCCATGGCTTCTCTAATGGCTTGTCCTTCTATTATGGGGGGCACATACAATACCAGTGCTTGCCTGGTTATAAGCTCCATGGAAGTCCTTCGAGGAGGTGTCTGTCTAATGGCTCCTGGAGTGGTAGCCCACCTTCCTGCCTGCCTTGCAGCTGTTCGGTGCCGGTAATTGAAGGTGGAACTGTCAACGGGACGGATTTTGGCTGTGGGAAGGTAGCTCAGATTCAGTGTTTCAAAGGCTTCAAGCTCCTGGGACCTTCTGAAATCACCTGTGAAGCCAATGGCCAGTGGAGTTCTGGCTTCCCCCTCTGTGAACACACGTCTTGTGGCTCTCTCCCAACAATACCAAATGCATTCATCAGTGACAGTGACTCTTTGGAGGGGAATGTGATCACTTACAGCTGCAGACCAGGGTATGTCATTCAGGGCAGTTCAGACCTGATCTGTACTGAGACAGGGATGTGGAACCAGCCTTATCCAGCTTGTCAGCCCCTGTCCTGTGGACCCCCACCGTCTGTTGCCAATGCGGTGGCAAGTGGAGAGGCACACACCTATGGAAGTAAAGTGAAACTCAGGTAAGACCACGGCCCTAAGTCTCCAAGGGATGCAGGCAAGAGAGTTGGAAAATGAAAAGCGATTGGTCAAAATTTAGCTAATTAGGAAGAAAACACCATCTCTGAACTGCGCTCCAAACACTGAAGCTTTTAACACTTCTCTTTTTTCTATCCATGATTATGTAGAAATCCATTGGTTACAAAAATAAGTTTCTACATTTTCATTTTGTAATTCCTAATATAATTATCATGATCACCACATTCTGTTGAGCTTCATGATACTCTAGCTAGTTTTAATATCTCTTAAATCATAAGGTTCTGTTTAACATCATGCTAGCACATTTCCTTATGAAATCACTTTATGGTTATATTCATACATGCAAATGTTGGGAAAATAAGGCAGAAGCTGAGTAATTCAGGTGAAAACCCCATACTTTCATTGATCAATATAAATAGGGAGATATTCATAAGGGGACTTCCAACCAATGCTATCGGACAAACTAAACATTTAATACACAAATTGTGGTTTTTGCTGGAATGTTTCCTATTTAAAATGCATTATTTAAAAAAATGAGAAAATATTTTTCAAAATTATAAATTAAATTTTTATTGGGATAAATGTTTGTAATGTTCAAAGAGATCTCAATCCTCTAAATCAATTTAGATTTTATTCACATTCTGAAAGAATTATAGATTATCCTTCACATATTGGCTTCTTAGATTGTCTTTATAATTCAATGACTTATTAAGCATATCTGTTGTGGGTAGTATAGCCCTACCTTTATTTACTCTTAATTGCAGTAAGAAATGGACCCAAGGAAGGCTCATAAATGATAAAGCAATAGAGGAATGGATAGTGCACTAGAAAGAAAAGCAAAAATTATTCCTTGTTTTTGAAATACATTTTAAAATTTCTGTTTGGATGTTGGTGTGTCAGATATTGTGAGAAGTCACAGTGTCATCTGCTTCTCAAGATTTGGCTGTTTGTCCTTTGTTGTGTGGTGATCGCCTCACCTTTCACATCTTCACTTGATAGATAAACAGGTCACTCCAAGTTTGCGGAGCCTCTGACATTAATTGGCCCATGATTTTTTAAATAAAAAAAAAACATATCCACCCTAATAAATGTTAGGTAATTAAATGATTTCACCCTAGAGCCAGATTGTCAGCTCGCTGGTGGCAGCTTCATCATCTACAAAATGAGAATAAAGATAATGATAGTACCTACTCACAGAGTTGACTTGATTATCAAATGAGTTAATATTTGTAGGGCACTTAGAACAGTGACTAGAATTTAATAAGTAAACATTTGCAGAATAAATGAATGCAAAATTTTTAAATCATAGAGTTTTAGAGCCAGTTTGGAGTTTGAACAGTCATACTATTGTTACATTATAGTATCTAATAATCAGGATTAAAATATGTAAAGGACCAAGAATGGTGCTTGGCACAAAGTAGACACGCAGTAAATATTAATTATGTTATATTCTTACTAGTATCTGAGTCCACTTTGAATTTTGTCTAGAATGTCTTAAACTGTTAACTATTATAGAATAAAAATGGATTCAGTAATGATATTATCCACAGTGAAGGTCAATAACAACAACATTTAAAGCAACTTTAATCTTGGCCAGTCCTTGATGTCAGTAACAAAGGACCGATCTGGTTATCATTATGTTGGTGTTTTTGCATTGCAATGCCATCCATCTGATGCTTGAGTCAGTGTTGATATAGCTCCTAAAATATCTACTGAGCCTTGTAACAGCTCCTTGAATCTACGAACAGCTCACTAACTATGTTGTCCTCTATTTAAGGCACTTATTTTTGCTCTTTTGTTGCAGGTGTCTAGAAGGTTACACAATGGATACAGGTATAGATACATTCACCTGCCAGAAAGATGGCCGTTGGTTCCCTGAGAGAATCTCTTGTAGTCCTAAAACATGTTCTCTACCAGCAAACATGACACATATGCTTATTCATGGGGATGACTTCAGTGTGAATAAGCAAGTTTCTGTGTCATGTGCAGAAGGCTACACCTACGAGGGAGTTAACATATCAACATGTCAGGTAAGATTCTCTGTCTTAATTAGAACATGTAAGCATAACTCGCCATACATATATATATATCAGATATATATACATATCACACAAGCAGTATCTTCCTGTCCTAAAAAGAAAAAAAACAAAACAAAACAGCCTCACGTTTCCAGCTGTGTCAAAGGATTTGAGAAGTTTTTTGGTAGAAATATAATAAAATATATCTTTCTTTTCAATATTCCTGTTTTTAAACTACGAAAATGTCAAGGATAGGTGAAAAGTGGCAATGTTAGATAAAATGTTAAAACATCTATAACAAGATATTCATGAAAAATTGACCATTTGGTCACATGGTCTACACATAGATGTTCAAAAGAGTGTGTATGTATAGAAATGAACTCTGATGATTCCAAATGTGTTTCCAGTTTTAGTAGAAAGATCAAAGGCTACAGAAACAGAAAATTGGAGTCAGATTCTGAGTCTGCTATTTACTACTTGTGTGATTTTATGAAAGTTACCTAAAATTTCTGGGCTTCAGTTTCCTTATTAGAAAAAAAGTGTACAGTAATGCCTATCTTATATGGTTAGTGTGAAAAACTGTACAGATAATGAGAGAAAGTGCCTAGCTCAGCACCATCAACAGCCAACCTTCCTAGACATTCCTTTCTCTTGATTTCTGTAAGTTGTACCAAAGAAAGAAAAATGAGCTATTGATACAGTCTTCTTTCGCTGGAGTTTGGAGGGCAGTGGTGGAAAGAGCTGAATGAGGAGGAATGCTACATGGTATAGAATGGCTTTTATGTTAATTGGGCCTTTGAACTTTATCCCAAATATTTTTAGGTTCTGTGATCTGATATTCCTCCAGCTTGTTTTCTTTTTTGTATAACTGTCATTAAAAGGATTATGTTATTTGATACAATAAAGTGTTTAGTATAGGGACTAACGGTTAAGATGGCAGCGTAGGCAGACATGGCTCTCCTCTTCATGCGACTGCATAAAATTACAACTAAGATATACAACAGCTATCACTCAGAACTGTCAGACTCCTCCCCACCCGACTTATAGCCTCACCCAAGCTGCTTTTCCATATGAATGTCTGGTCCTGGCTCAAGCCTCACAGCTTCCTAAATCCCCTCAAACAAACAACAGCTGGCCTCAGTGAGCCCCAGGCCCATACTAGCAGCAGCCAGCCTAGATTCACAGCTTGGCTTCACCTGGGAATGACCAAGCCCAGCACAAGTAGCAGCCATCTCAGATTGCTTTATAGCTCAGGCAGGGTGGCCCTGGGCAAAACATGGGTAGGGGCTGACTTTGGCACTGCTGAGGAAACGCCAAGGCCAGCGCACCCAGTGGACAGCTACAGACCACATCAAAACACCACCACCCTGCCCCTGCACAGCTGGTACTCCATGGAGGGTGGGAGTGGGTGGTCAGTGGTCACAGCCAATCCTTGCAGCTGACTGACCTGGGTAAATACCTCACATTGATCTGCCAACAGCAACCAAGAATCAACTACAAGAGGAAGGTGTACTCAGCCCACAATAAGGGCACACCGTGAGTGCCCAGCTTGGGTGATAGGGGAGGCTGTGCCACTGGACCCTACTGGACACCTACTACATTAGGCTGCACTACCAAGACACAGCATCAAAGCAGTTCTACCTAGTACATAAAAAACACAGGGAGGCTGCCAAAATAAAAGAACAGATCAAAACTCCAGAAAAATAACTAAAGAAAATGGAGATAAGCAATCTATCAGATGCAGAGTTCAAAACACTGATTATAAGGATGCTCAAGGAACCTGGTGAGGACCTCAGCAGCATGAAAAAGATCCAGTCAGAAATGAAGGATACACTAGTTGAAATAACAATTTACAGGGAAACAACAATAGAGTGGATGAAGCCGAGAATCAAATCAGTGATTTGGAACATAAGAAACCAAAAAAACAACCAATTGGAACAATAACAAGAAAAAAGAATCCAAAAAAATGAGGATAGGGTAAGCAGCCTTGTGACAACTTCAAGAGGTCCAACATTTGCATCATAGGGATACCAGAAGGAGAAGAAAATGAGCAAGAATTGGAAATCTCTTTGAAAAAATAATGAAAGAAAACTTCCCTGATTTGGTTAAGGAAATAGACTTGCAAGTCCAGGAAGCACAGAGAGTCCCAAACAAGGTGGATGCAAAGAGGCCCCCTCCAAGACACATCATAATTAAAATGCCAAAGGTTTAAAGATAAAGAGAGAATCTTAAAAGCAGCAAGAGAAAAGAACTTAGTTATCTACAGGGGAGTTCCCATGAGACTGTAAGATGATTTCTCAGAAAAAACTTTGAAGACTAGAAGGGATTAGCAAGAAATATTCAAAGTCATGAAAAGCAGGGACCTATAAGAGCCAAGATCGCTCTGCCCAGCAAAGCTCTCATTTAGAATCAAAGGGCAGATAAAGAGCTTCCCAGACAAGAAAAAACTAAAGGACTTCATCATCACCAAACCATTATTATGTGAAATGTTAATGGGACTTGTTTAAGAAAAGGAAGATCAAAACTATGAACAGTAAAATGGCAAAAATACATATCTATCAACAATTGAATGTAAAAAAACAAACTAAACAAACAAGAACAGAGACAGAATCATGGATCCAGAGAGCATTTTGATGGTTGGCAGATTGGGGGGGGGGTGTAGGGGAATGGGTGAAGAGGTAAGGTGATTAAAAAGTACAGATAGGTAGTTAC
This sequence comes from Mormoops blainvillei, assembly GCA_004026545.1. NCBI lineage: Eukaryota > Metazoa > Chordata > Mammalia > Chiroptera > Mormoopidae > Mormoops > Mormoops blainvillei. The sequence continues at coordinate 266,291 of PVJD01001120.1, forward strand.
AGAACAGCCATGGCGATGTAAGGTACACCATAGGAAATGGAGTAGCCAAAGAACTTATATGTATGACCCATGGACATGAACAATGGTGTAGGGATTGCCTGAGGAAGTGGGCAGTGCTGGCTAGAGGGGGACAAAGGAGGAAAGAAAAATCAGGAAAACTATAATAACATAATCAATGAAATATAATTGTTTTAAAAAGTGTCAAGAATATGCCTGCTACATAGTAGGAACTCAAGAACTATTTCCTTATCCTTCCATTTACCCATTTATATATCATACATCCTCAGTTATTGGTTGCTGCCAAACCTAAGAGCAGAAACATCACAGGAAGCAGGTCAGATGACTGTCAGAGTGGCCATGCTCTCATAATTGGCACAGTTCCAGATGTTCCATTTTAGATTTAGAGATGAAGCAGTTTGAGGGGAATCTTTTTCAAAGACCCTGAGCTTTCTAAACCAAGCAAAGTCCCAGCACACCTACCAGACTCAGCTCAGTGTCCTCCCAAAGCTTCTCCAGTTAGGGTGCAGACAGTGGGGTGGCCCCTTCACATGTCCTGAAGGACCCTGTGATACAGGTGTCTATGCTCTTTTGTTCTGAATCAGTAATTTATTTTTTAAAGCCCTTATTACTTTCTCCACACATAGTATGATCCCTAACTTCCACTCAACTGAGTTTTGGTTTAGTTTTTGGTCTAAATAGAGCCTTTTTAAATGTTTAAATGTATAATTGTGTAAAACTGTGTTCAGTGCCTAAAAATATTTTATTGTCCTATAACAAAATGACCCTGGAGTCCATACAACAAAAAAATGGATGAGAAAATCAGTACAAATTCTGAAAAATGAATACCAAAGGACAACCAGCTCTTTCTGAAATTAAGACATATTACAGAATTACAAAACCCCTATCAGTGTGGTATTTGTGTAAAATTAGGTAAAAGGAAATATTAATAGAAGAGGAGAATTGAGTCCAAAGTAAATTCTGATAAAGGAGTCATCATACAGCAGTAGAGATAGGAGTAATTAATAAACAAATTATTCTGATAGAGTTAATTAAACTTTAGGGGGAAAATTAACATATACCAAAATAAATTCCAGCTGTTTTAAAATAAAACAATATTATGTAGTTTTAAAAGTCATTAAAAATACCTAGAATGATTTATTCAAAAAATACACACTGATTGAAGTAATATTTTTAGTATAAAAATTAGGTACAATTTTATTTCAAACATTAGGGGAATGGTTGATTATGTGTGGGCATAGATATATAAAATTACTTCTGGCTGATATGTAGAATAAAAGGTTTTGCCTCAAGTCTTGTTTTAGACAGTTATTCAACTCATGACCTATTTATTCAAAGAAGACAAAAATATTAGCAATAAAATAATGGTCAAGGGAAATATCTGTGTGTACTTCACTTTACCCAAATAGAGGACTGAGAAATGTCAATTCTAACTATGATGGTGGGGAAATAAAGTAAATTTGAATGTACATATAAATTTTTTTTAGCTATGTGACCCACACCAAAATATGTAATAAACTGTTTTCAAGTATACGAGTTGGAATGCAGAAAAGGAAGCCATCTTCTTAAACTTTGAGTGGTATGCTTAAAATTTGCTATTTCTCATAAAATTTAAATTAAATATAGAATTTTGTGAAATCTAAATATATTTTAATGTAATATATACATATATTTTAAGTTAAAATATAGAACTTTGTGAAAGAACACATTGGTACATCTCACAATATTTGTACCATTTAACCAGTCCTCATGCATCATAATGAAAACATACTTCTTGGTGTTATTGGTTTTTCAGTGGATTTTATTAGGAAGAAAATGCTTGTTTTGCATGTTTAAGAAATGTCCAAGATTGTTTAGCAATGACTATAAAGGCCATATAATAGTTAATGTGGTTTGAAGGCCATAGACAATACGTAGCAGAAGTAGGACCAAGTTCTACAAAGGGTTCTTTTGAGTATCATTTTGGAGATTATTCTGCTATACAATTCATATTTACAGACTTCTTCGTTCATATGATTGAACTCCTGAATATAACTTATAACGTGTTATTTGTTACTTAGCTTGATGGCACCTGGGAGCCCCCATTTTCTGATGAATCCTGCCGTCCGGTTTCCTGTGGGAAACCCGAAAGTCCAGAGTTTGGATTTGTGGTTGGCAGCGAGTACAGCTTGGGAAGCACAGTTATTTATCAGTGTGAACCTGGTTATGAAGTAGAGGTAAGTGAACAAACTGACCAGAATTAATTTGCATTTCCTATCCACTCGGGAGCATTTTTAGTATTAGCGCTGATTTATTTCACTGACTTTGGTCCTACAGTATTATTTTATACTTTGCTACTTTAAGCCTAATTCTTTACAAGAAATATTTGAGGCGACTTGCAACTTTAAAAAACAAAGTAAGTGTTGAATTAAAAAAACTGAAAACCATGAAAAGGAAGAAGTTAGTATGCCAACCACAAGACTGACACTGTTACTCCCATTGGCCCTGTAGGCCTGTGTTTCAGCCTCCTGTCTGTCACCATGGGGAGGTGACCTTCGGGATTTAAGTGTGCAAAGCTAGGATTTCCTCAAGCAGTGGGTTCAAACACCTAGTCAGGTTCTTGATTGAGATGCCAGATTCCCACGTGGCAGATCTGGCCTGAAATATCCTCACAGCAGTTCTAATCAAATGCCAAGAGACCTGGTCTGTTATAGGAAAATGCCATCAGTGCCAACAGAGTGTGGCTCAGTTGGTCAGGCATCATCCCAAAACAGCAAAAGGTTGCCAGTTCGATTCCCGGTCAGGACACTTCCCTGGGTTGCAGGTTTGGTCCCGGGTCGGGGCTCTTACTGAGAGGCAACCAACCGATCGATGTTTCTCACATTGCTGTTTCTTTCCCTCTCTCTCCCCCTTCCACTCTCCTCCCCTCCCCTCTCTCTAAAAATTAATAAATAAAATCTTTTAAAAAAAAAACTATCAGCAGCACCAAGGTCTCCCTATTTACCCTGATGGATATGCTACAATCAATTTTACTGAAGGCATAATGATATCAAACTTGGAAATTTTAAAAATCTGTCTTAATGCTGTCATCTGGTTTCTCAGGAAACTCTTCTTCCCTATTTTTATTGTTGTAGTGGTATTTAAATATAGGTTTTGCAAAAGACCACTGGCACTATATTTATTGCCAGTGGTCTGTTAAATTTGTATAGTGCATTCCATTTTGTGACCACAAAATCAAAGAATTGTCATAAAATAGGCTCATGAACACTGGAACTAGACTGACATGGATCTTGTTCAAACTCTTGAAAAGATTTTTAAAAATGAAGGAAAGGATAATAGTATAACAGTCAATTGCAGCTGGAAAGTTTTCCTGCTTTTAAGCCCAGTTGTCCCTCAAGAGAACTAATCTTTCAGTTCGTTAAGGAAAAAAAAGTGGTATAAGATTTAAACAAACATGTAGATAACTGCAAAGTAGGTAATTTGCCATAAAAAGTTTTGGAAACATCCTGGTATAAACTATAAAACTGAGAGAGGTGCTATAGCTACTGTTCTTCCTCCAAGCTACATGTTAGAATTACCTGCGAAGCTTTAAAAAATTCATTAATGTCCAGTTACTTGCAGAAATAACCAATTCCAGGTCCTGGACAAGAAATGTAAAAGATGAGCCTAGAAAATCTTGTCACATGAGATAGGGGAGAACCTATCAAAGGCTACATGTTAAAAGAGACTGAGGGACCAGCTGAACAAGACCCCCACAGGCCAAGAAGAGGCCGCGTTGGCATCAGTGAGGATAATAACGTCAATGGACTGAAACACATCAAATGTGTCATGAATAGTACTAGACATAATAATGCTAAAATAATCATTTGGTAACTTGAGAGGATGCTCATGACAAACTCATTATTTTGAAAACAAACAACAAAAAGGGAAGAATTGTTTTTTTCAAGGCTACCTAGACTGATAGACAATGAAATAAAAGATGAAGGGGAAGTTCCCCTTTATAGAAGTATTGCAGGTAATAAATTGTAGAATATAAATCCCAGAATTTGCAACTTATACAAAGTAATGGGTTTAGGCTATCATTGTCATGGCTATTGATATTAGAAAAGAAAAGGGAGAGAGAAAGACAATCAAGCATTACATACCTCCTGATGGATAAACACGCCATTGGGAAAGGTCTTGCAAAAAAAGAAAAATTGAGTTTGAATTTTATCCAGCCTCTAAACCCAACAACCAGCATAAGAGGCAGAGGAACATTTTAAGTGACACCACAGTGAAGCAGTCGGGAAAACTGCTGGCTGTGGAAATATCTACAAAGGAGCCAGTTTTCTGTTTTCTGAAACAAATAAATTGACAGGGTAAGAGGAGAGGAAACAGAGAAGCAACCTATAGATTTAAAGAAGTATGTAAGACATATATAAACCATGTGGACCCTCTCTTGGTCCAGATTTAAGTGATTTGTAAAAAAAAATTAATTATTTATGCAACAACTGGAAATTTAAACACTAATTGAATATTTTATTAATATTCAGGAATCAGTACTTTACAATATGATGATGTTATTGTGATTATAATTTTTAAGAACTCTTATATTTTAGAGATGCATGCTGAAATAATTATCATTAAATGACTTGATTATCTGGGATTTGCTTCAAAATAATGTGGGGTGGGGCTTAAATTAGACAAGGTTGGCCTTGAGTCAATTATGTAAGCTGAGTGATGACTACATGGAATTATGTCATACTGTTCTTTCTACTGTTATATTTTTCACATGCTTGAATTTTTCCATAAGACATAGTTTTACAAATACAAATAACTACTCTCCACCCAGACTAATTAATTCATTATCTCTGTTGGTTGGATCTAGGGCAGCAGTATCTTATTAAAAGTTCCCCAGCTGATTCTAATGTTTAACCAGGACTGGGAACCACTAACCTGAAACACTTCTGTGTTTCTCAAAGTGTGGTCTGAGAGCCACTTGCTTGGGAAGTTGTTCAAAGGACTCTGTGTTCCTAGGCCGAGACCTTCTGAACCAAATAGGACTTGGGGATGTGTATTTTTAACAAGTACCCTAGATACCAATGGTCAGTGAGAGGGAAGGTAGTTAAGAATAGGAACTTGGTCCTGGCAGACCTCTGTGACAGGCTCTCACTCTTGCTGGATGAAAGGTGTTCGGCAACCAGCCGAACCTCTCTGAGCCTCTGTTTCGTCCTGCCTATGATAGAAATGCAGTTACCACTTTTACAAAGTTACTGCAAGGGCTGGAGATGAAAGAAATAAAGCGGTAAGCATGGTCTTTTATGTATTATCTGAGTTCATTATAGGGTAGTTATTATTATCACTTCCAGTATTTGTATTATTACCAAAATCAAAGCAAGTAGGACAACCAATGTAAACCATGTTCAATTATTCTACTATGTAAATAAGTTGTCATTTATATGTAAGGTACCCAACTTTTTTGAGCTGGCTAAACCTCAAAAATCTTACTGCACATACAATGTCTTTGGAACAAAAATTACAAAGGCACCTCAGGAATAAATGACAATACAGACCTCAAAAATGGGATAGTCGTGTTATAAAATCAGTGTTAGTGAGCAATGAAGAGGCTGCCATGACTCTAAAATGTAATAGAACTATCTGACCTATTCGTTGATTAACCAGATACATTGGGCCAAAAATAATAATTTAATGCCAATCTGTATCTAAAATTCCAGCTTAATTAATCAAAAACAAGGTATGTACAGAAACAGAGAGAAAAAGAAAACAGGAAAAGTACGATAAAATTTGCAACTTACTGAGGAGGGAGCCAACAGATGGCGTTTGATTTTTTTTACACCAATAGTTACAGAAAACAGATTTTATTTGAGTGTCCCCTGGCATTAGAATCAGCATAGTCAAAGCAGAATATTATTATTGAAATCATTAAAGGAAAGAGAACAAGGAAAAATAGTACTGGGAAAAATACTAAACAATTCATTAAAATGAACTGCTCTGGAAAAGCCTGCTCTGGAAGAACCCACCTAGTTGGGGAGTTAGCTGGCTTTTGTGGCTTGCCATGTACTTCCTCAGAATTCAAAAAATAATTCACAAACAGAATGGTATATTTTCTTGTGCATACATAAGTATATAAGCCTAGGAAAAGTGTAGCAGGTTTTAATGGTGTTTATCTCTGGATGAAGAATCATGGAAAACCTTTTTTTCTGTTTTCTGAACATTCTATAATGAGCATATGTTGGTTTTTCAATAAGAAGAAAATAATGAATATGTACTTTAAGGAATATTTAATTTTATAGAATGAATTATTTTCTTGGAAAGTCAGGACAGTATCCTTCCATCAAAGTCAATGGAATATTAACAGGTAAAGGTTTATCAGTAATTAATCTGAAAGCTCAGAGAAAATACCATTAGATGAATAAGGGCAAGAGACATCGATCAATCCAGATATTAATCCAAGTAAAGGCAATAGGCTCTTTTCAGACATCTTGCTAATTTAGGACACAATGTCAAGATAATGAGATATCCAAAGGGCTCCAAACGATGAAAAAACATGTGACAAAATTTACATGCTGAAGTTCATATATTTGACTTAGAGTCAAGCCCCTTAATACATTACTTAAAAACCTGATCTTTTTTAAATACATAATATTACAAAATTTCATTTATCTTGTTTATTCTATAGATTAGGAATTTAAAGCATGAAAAGGGGTTATCATTAGAAACACTGATGGTTACAATAAAAGATAAACAGGAAAGAAGGAAGAAGCAAAGAGATAAAAACTATAACCAGAAATCAAAGAACAGTGATATATAAGCCTATAATAGCTATAGGGACAAACAACCTGTATGGCCCTCAAAGGTAGTGGGATATTGAAAAATACACAGAAAGCATATTCAGTATAATAATTATAAATAAATTTTCAAGTAAATTATTAAGTTCATTTTACTCTTATTTCACAAGGCAGGAGAGAAAATTTTGAAAAGATTTTATCCAAAATATTTGAAATTTAAATGCTTGAGCTCTTAATAGTGTTAAGTTTATCTAGGATAAATGACATTGTTGAAAAATAAAATCCTCATACCAAATAAGATATCCTGGCATATTTCATGTTTAAGGGTGTAAGAAGAAGAATTTTATTCTTTGCTGTACCTCTCAGTCACTAAAACATAGATCCAGCTCAAAATATTTTTAAAATATACGAAGCAAATATACCTGTTTGACATTTCAAACACATTCTCCAGCTTTAACTGTCGGTTATAACTACTCGTCATTTAAATAGGAAGCGAAACAAAGCCTGTGCCTTAATTGCGCTCGTCAGCCAGGATATGAACTTCGAAGTCATTTGATGAAAACCTTTTTCAAATCTAAACCTACCTCTTTAACTATATTTACGTAATAAATTTATTCAGCGTTCCAGTGCCAAGAGACTCACGTCCACGGCTGTGGTTGCTTTGCGTCCCCTTGCTACGTTCTCATCGTAGAGTTAGGATCTTGCCGATGACTTTTTCTCATTGATTCACAGGGGAACATTGAACGCTTCTGTCAGGAGAACAGACAGTGGAGTGGAGCGGCAGCAACGTGCAAAAGTAAGTCAAGTGGGACATGGCCGTCCCCAAAATGATACTGAGGGTACAATAACGATGTGACTACAATGTCTTTATAAATCAGTTTTGTAATTTAAAAAGTCGATCCCAGACTTTTACTGAAGGACAGCAAACCACTAAAAGGGTCAAAAACTATAGTTGAGATTAATGATTACATTAGAATAGAGCACAAGATGACTGACCATGGAATGGCAAACATTTTGTTTAGAAACTAGTTAATTATTGAGTTTATTTGCGTTTTGTGTTTTCCCCTCAAATAATTATAAATTAGAAAGCTTAGATCTTTTGGTTTTGGGTAACAGTACTGACCAATACTGACATCTTCTTAAAGTGATGCTGGCACATGTGTCAAATTAATGAATGTTCACATTTTCATGGAATTTTATGTTAACTCGTTTTATGAAAAGAGTCAAGTGTATTTAGCCAGATGTGGGTTAACTCACATGACCTCATTCCTGTATATGGCCCATACGATTCCTCTGCCAAAAGGCAGTCTATTTCTAGAAATCAATCAATGTGGAAAACTTTTAAATATTTTTTCTCTTAATAACCCTGGGGGAGTCATCAAATTTTCAAACTAAAAGGGGCCTTTTAAATAATCTAGGCTAAGCAACATTTCCGGCGAGCTAGCTGGACTACACTGGACTACATCAAGATGAGTAAGATTTATTCATCTTGCTCAATAAGTAAAGGGGGCCAGGAGTGGTAAAGTGACCTGCCCAGTGTCATAAGTTAATTTGGTGGCACAGTTGTCACTGGAACTCTGTGAGTGCTTGAATCTTCTGGAGTACATTAGATTAATCAATTGATTTCATGTATATAAAAATCTTAAGTCTTTTAGGAAATATTATATGGTTGAAGCTCAATAGAAGATATATGATCTTCTGGTTCTCAAAAAGTTGTATAAATATTACATAGAAAAAAATTTTTTAAAACATTGAGTAACATTTCAAGTCAGAGAAAGGCATCATTGGGCATTCCTGAGAATAGCATTTTTATCTCAACCGTTTATGATCAAAAAGTGTGTGTATGTGCAGGGGAGGAGAGTAGGGAATAGAAGGTAGCGTGTATACCTGCACAGGAAACGTGAAGGAACGGTTTCAATTTGCAGTAGGTTTGAATCAAACTACAATGTCTACGGTTAGTATAGTTTCTCTCTCTGAAATGTAAGATAATAAAAAGCTCTCCTTGAATCCTATTATTTTCTGTGGCTTTCCTTTTTTGTTTCTTTCTAATTGTTAAATAAGTGATACGTGTTCTTTGCAAAAAAAATTAAAAGCACAAATAAGCAAAAAGAAAACAATAGTTTTAATCCCACCACCCAGGGATAAAACTCTTGATATTTTGATATAATGTGTTGTGTTTTTTTTTCCTAGGTGTATAAAAAATACAAATTGCGGGGGGGGGCGTTGCGGAAATAGTGCTCATACTGAGCATCCTGATTTGAAAGATCCTTATATAATACTTGTTAAGTTATTAAATATATTGCAATCTGTATCCATCAGATTTCAGGGAAGCCTGTTCAAGTCGGTAGGATTCTCTAGACTGGTTCTCCTCAAAGGGTGGCCCACAGGACCAGCAGCTTCAGTAGTACCTGGGATCTTGGTAGAAATGCAGAATCCCAGGCCACACTCCAATCCGACTGAATCAAAATTGCTATTTTCCCAAGATCCCTAGATGATTCCTAGGCACATTCCAGTTTAAGAAGCAGTGCCTTGGGCCAATGGTTTTTAGCCTTCCGCACATGGGAATGCCCTGGGGAGCTTTGGAAAATCTCTTGACCGGTCTGCATCCTGCATCAGTTAGGTCAGACTCTCTGAGGAACCCCATCACTATGTTTTTAAAGCCTACAGGTGACTCCAGGGTACAGCCACAGTTCACATCTATGGTTCCGGTACTCACGAGGCTGTAAGAAGCCCAAAGAAGTCAGCTAGCATCTAATCTAGTGGCTCTCAATTCTGAGTGAGCATTAGAATCATTTGGGGAACTTTTTTAAAAAATACCAAAAGCGAGGCTACAATGGAGATTCTGATTCATGCGGTCTGGGACAGGGCGCCTGGCACAAAGCTTCCCAGGGACTCTTAACGTGCAGCCCCGGCTGAGACTCTCTGGCCTCAACCACCTCCTCTACCTTCACCAACATCATAGTATTAAGACTCAAACCCATTTCTTAAGATTCTAAGAAAGGATGATCCTGCTATCCTGCCAGCACATTCCTATTAGTAATTTTTCTCGCAGGTTCACAACCGTGATTTGTAACTGCATGAAAACTTGCCATCAGTTTATGGAGTCTGTATCCTTAAGAGGCATGTAAAGTGTTGCCTTATCTGAATTTTCAGATGTGCTCATGATTCCCTGTCCTTTATACTTTCCTATTATATTTTACCTTCTAATAATTGTGCCTTTTATCTCTTTACAAGCAGTATGATCTTGATCAAATTATTTCATCTCTCTGGGCCTCACTTTTCTTCAGCTGTGAAATGAGATGATCTGAGTTGTTGTAAGAATGTAGATGTAGCCAACAAACAAACAAAAAAGAACACCCAGTTAAATTCCAACTTCAGACTAAAAAGAATTCTTGATATGAATATCCCATGCAATATTTGGAGCATACTGATTCTAAAAATGTACTTGTTATTTAACTGACATTCAAATGTAACTCGACATGGATTTTATCTGGTCAGCTCTAGTTGTAAGAAATAAATTTGATAAAGCCTGGAGAGTCCTTGGCCATGGAAACAACGAATGAGAATTCCTTTGTTTGACCCACTTGCCCACCCATACCCCCAACAATAGTAACAAAAAAGGGTGGCAACAGACATGAAGACAGCTAGAGTCAGTTGGGAAAAAAATAGCAATCTTTAATTGCCTACACGTGTTAGTATAAAACTTGTGCATGCTGGGAGTTTTTCTCCTTCAATGTGTATCTCTGTGTCTCACCGTATAAAGGTACTTTAAAGCAGTACCTTTAGCATTTGTAGCAGAAGAAGGAAAGAGAATTGGGAGACACATTTAATATGAGGCTTCTTTCTTCTTCCTTTTAGAGACCGGTTGTGAAGCTCCACTTGTGTTTCTGAACGGGAAAGCCGAAGCTGGAGATACCACCACCGGTCCCAGGGTGGTGTATTCCTGCAACAGAGGCTACAGTCTGGAAGGGTCGCCTGAGGCGTATTGCACTGAACACGGGACCTGGAGCCACCCAGTTCCTCACTGCAAACGTGTGTGTTGACTTTGAGGTTTTAATCAGATCTGGTGTCCTGATTAGTCCCCTAAATGTCTAAATATAGAGGAAAATCCACTGACAAGTGATAGCGACCCAGAGAAAGCAAGCCGTGCATATCCAAACCAAATACGATGTGGTATTTTAAAAACCTGCTTGTATTTTCTAAAATATCTCAGCTGACAGTCAGCTTTTATCAGATTCCGTGGCTAAATACAAGTTTAAGGCCCTAAGAGAAAATGCAGCCTATTGAAAAAGATTTGACATAAATGTACGTATAATGCATTTGACTGGGGTTGCGAAATGGGTAAAGAAAGAAGTTATGTTTAATGTGCAATATTAATAAGTATATATAAATACAGTACATAAAGATAATTAGTTAAAACCACTGGAATGAAAACAATATTCATGAGCAAGTATAAACTGAGAGAGCTCCGGTTACTGTTTAAAGTGTGGTGATGCAGTGACCGAGCCTTCAGGATTCAGATGGTAACTCCCTCCCTCACAAAGACTCCCTTTGTGCCCATCGAAAATCAGAAACATTGTAACTGCTTGAAGTATGTGTTGATACATGTGTCACGCATTTGCAGTAAAAAATCTTTCCGCTGTCACTTTCTGTTTTTCTTGTAGACCTAGAAAAACGAATCCATTTTTGTGAATAAGCCTTGCGAACTCTACAATTTAGGTTCTGATACCCGGTCTAGCATAGTGTGGGCGTGAAGTCGCACTCAGCTCACTTAAACCAGAGACGCCTGATGATTCTCTGGCTCATCCTGGTCAAGGGTGGTCAGAAAAGAAAGCCAAGTGACAGTGCAGGCTTCTACTCAGTGTTCTCAATATTCTTCAAATATTAAGGGAATGTTTGATACACTCGTTGGTTTTTAGCATGCCTTTCGTTTCCTTGGTGCTGATTTAAAAAAAAAAAGAAAGAAAAGGTCTAAAAAATGCTGTAAGTCATAATCGGACAATTACTGAATTTGTCATCTTAGGGGTTTAAGACCATGTATTAGTGGTTGAATAACTTGATGTTTTCAGATCTTATCTAATTTTATCCTCCCCGATAATTTCATGGGGATGCCAAACAAGCCTGTGTTTATGTTGGAAGTGCTATCTTTTGAAGCCTCATTATTGTCACTTATAAGCCGGCTCCCTGCAGGGCTCCTGGTGTGCCTTCACAGAAATAAATTAGGAAGAGAGAGAAAGCATCAGTAACCATTTTCTTTTCTTTTTAACAGCAAATCCATGCCCTGTCCCTTTTGTCATTCCTGAGAATGCTCTGCTTTCTGAAAAGGAGTTTTACGTTGATCAGAATGTGTCCATCAAGTGCAGAGAAGGCTTCCTGCTCCAGGGCCAAGGTGTCATCACCTGCAATCCTGACGAGACGTGGACGCAGACAAGTGCCAGATGTGAAAGTAAGCTGGCAGGTGGGATCCAGTCAACTGCATTAGTTCAGAGTTTGTGAGACTATTTTCACTCAGGGAACTTAATTACAGGTGTTTAGATCTGTGCCTTATCATGCTTATCAGCTTCTATGTTGATAGTTCAAAAATGTCTTTAAAAAGACCTTTGAATTCCAAACATTAAAAGAAAAGTTTCCAGAACTAGGCTAAAAGTTACCCGACCAGGATGCACTGAGCAGATCTTTAAAATGTGCTCTTCTAAGATTAAATCTTGAGCCTGTGTGAGAACCTCCTAGAGGCTTCTTCAAACCAGGTTGCCGCCCCTGCCCCCCAGAGGTCCAGAGTTCCTGATTCAGTAGGTCCGGAATGAGGCCTGAGGATTTACAATTCTAGCAAGTTCCCAGGTGGTGCCTTTGGGGATACTGCAGGTGCTGGAACCACAGTTTGAGAATCTCTGGGCCAGCGCCATGTTGATAGGTAACATGTAGCCTGGCAGCATCTCTTGCGGCCTCGTTACAACTCTTGACAGCTTCTGCACTTAAAACATCTACCGTGCCCAGCATCCTGCCCTGCAGCCTTCCTTGTAATCCAGGGTGGGCGCTCCCTCTACAGCAATCAGTTAACAAATATCCATTGAGTCGAGCCAGATGCAACGCACTGGACTACATAGTGTAAGAATCTATTATGCCTGCAATGGCCTCCCTCTTCAGCACACTTGCACTCCAGTTAGGGAGATAAGAAATGTGCATATGAAGGCCATAGGGAATACAGAATCAGCGAAGACCTGGGTTTGAATTCTATCCTCAAAACTCTCTAACTCTAAATTTATACTAGCTCCCTAACTTCTCTGAACCTCAGGGCTCTCCTGTCAAGTAATAGTACCAGTACCTACCTTCCAGGTTCTGTTTTGAAGAATAAGTGAACTGATACATATTAGCAATATCTTCTTGTGGTAGCACAAAGTCCTTGAACTTCCAACTGGCAGCCTACTGCAGCAGTCGAGTTTTTACGTTACTCCAGGAAAGGGTATATTACAAGTGGCCTGATTCTGCCCCCATGTTCTCACATTGATAACTCAGGGCACTGGAAGAAAGAGCAGGAGAGACATGAATTTATTGCGAATGCTCCTTCAGTGCAGGCTTAATTATTCCTCAGTATCCTTGAGAGGATCAGGGGTTGCCTTGGAGAGGAGACCATTTCTACTATTGTTTGTTATCCTCCGTCTCTTTTCTGTATTTTCTGTTAGACCAGAAGTCTTCGGCTTAGAACAAAATGTGTTGCCTGAAGAACCTGGGCAGCCGCTTTCCTCATTCTTTTCACCCCCTCCTGTTACGCATTCCTACAAATCAGAGATTAAAACTTAATGTACATGACAGTCGCCCAGAGGAAATATGTAAGAAGCAGACCCATAAGCTAGAAACCCCAGAAATTTGCATTTTTAATAAGAAGCCAAGGCGATTCCCATACAGGTGGTCTGAAATCCATGCTTTGATAACCACTTGTGTAGACCACCCATCAGCTCTCCGTGACCTTGCCACATGCTGCGCCCCCGGCCCGGAAGCTCCTTCCCTCTGATCCACTCATGCTGCATAGCCTCGTCCAAAAGCCACTTTCACTGTGATTCCTACCCTCACAATCCTAAGCGTAATTAGTTCTGTTCAACTTATTAATCATAATTTATACTACATTACTAATGTACATTCAACTTAACTAATTCAAATTAGTGACTCATTTTTTTCTGCAGCACAGTTTCTGATACACAGTAGGCATTAATACATTTTTTATATCCAACCGATTGAATTAGTATTTTTATCCACCTTGGAAGGAAAAGAAAATTTTAAAGGATAGTACAAATTGATTGTCCGCTCTGAAAAGTTTTGAATAGAATCATGACCAATAAGTGAGCTTCAGAAGCCAGTTCCTGAAGATTCATTTAAGTTAGACTTATGCACACTGGACACGGATGAGAGTCCTGATTCCAATCCAGTCCTTGTCTTGTGAGCCACCCCAGAATAGCTCTAGTACTTTCAAGGCCTCTCATAAAATTCTCAAAGCAAGATTAGTTACAAACATTTTTTATTTAAATATACAATACATGTTGCGTTTGAAAGATAGGATTATCATTCAGTCTAACACATTCCAGAAGCAGAGAGTCACTGCTTTAGTCTTGAAACGAGGGAAGCTCTTCTGAAACCTTGAATGTTATGAACCTCATCGAGGCATCTATAGGCTAGAGACAATATTCACGCATTTGCTCATTTTTTCAAATATGTATCGAGCGCCTGCTGCATGTCTGGCACTGCTGTGGGCACTAATAAAACAGCCCTGGTGGAACAGGCAGTACTGCAGTTAACGATTTTTATTCTAAAATAAGGGACGTCAAGTAATCCTCATGCTTCTTTTCTTCTAACTTGATAAGCAACCTGCATCGAAGTTATCTTGCATCTTTGGCAAATTACAAGCGCCTATTCTTGGTCTCCCACAGACGCCTTGAGTATAAAACAGTTCAGCTTCAACATTTGAAGAACTGTTGAATCAGAAGAAAAAAACATTTGATCTTGCACGTCTAATTTTGTAGACAGCAGCAAATTATGCTTTTAATTCCTAGCATCTCTTAAATATTAATAGGTGAAAAGGTTGCCTTTATATATTTTTCTCTTTAATTCAGTGTTAGAGATGAGACTGCGTTCTTTAACATCGATGGGCTGGGTTAGTAGGAGCACAGGCTTCATTGTTGTTCTGTTTTCCTGTAGAAATCTCATGTGGTCCACCAAGTCACGTACAAAATGCGATTGCTCGAGGCGTACATTATCAGTATGGGGACATGATCACCTACTCGTGTTACAGTGGATACATGCTCGAGGGTTCCCTGAGGAGCGTTTGCCTAGAGAGTGGAAACTGGACATCACCTCCCATTTGCAGAGGTAAAGAAACATTTGAATGGTTCTCTCTTAGGGAAGCCACAGGGAAATGTATATGGAAGTCTGGTATGGTCAACAACTAGTATGCCTGCTATTTTATTTTTCCTTGTCTTTAAATTTTAACACCTGTGTCATTTTCCTTAACGCTGTGGGTTTGAGTTTGGGAAGCTCACACACAGAACGCTGGCCTAGCACGCAGCCCCTTCCTCAGCCAATCACAGCTCCTCGGACAAGTCTTCTCTCCGACTCTCAGGAGTATTCTCAGCTGCCAAGGGGCACTGTGTCATGCCTGGGCCATGAGGACCCCTCTTGGACACTCAGATGTTTTAGCACAGATTTCAGTTCTACCTGCCCATCTTAGGCAGGCCCCAGGTCCCGCAGGGAATGGAGCCGCCTAACCCAATGGGTAGAGGATAAAACAAGAGGTACCAGGCGGCCCCCGGGAAGCAGAGCCCTACCCCCGTGGACTCCCTGGTTATGCTTGGGTTGGCGACCAGTACTCCACGTTCACGAGATGCTGCCGTCCCTTTGTTTGCTGGATGGAATTTTCAAACCTAAGGATAAATTTTGTATGTGCGTTCAATAAAATGTTGGGGTAATACAAAGGTTCTGTGCTTGAAATTCTGCAAAATGGAAAGAGGTAGATAATAAGGCATTCTAGTATGTCCTTCTAAAACTTACAGTTTTCTAATAATTGTTTTTAAAACATAATAATTGTTCCGTTCATTCTACAAATATTTACTGAAAGCCAGGAACTATGCTAGTGAAGAAGACAGACATATCCGAGAAACTAAAAGAATAATGAAGCTGTTGGATGGGTCGTCCACACAGCCCCATGGGCAATGGTCAGTTTCAGATTTGAGGTGAAAAAGCCAAAGTCTTTAATGACTTGTGGGGGCAGGGCTGAACTAAAGTAATCCATGCATGGACGGCGTGAGCCTCAAAAGTAGCAAGGGCTATTGCAGGAGAAAGAAGATTAACTGTCTGGAAGGAGCAGTGAGATCTGAGATCACCAGCACATGGAATGTAAGAAATGTGCGGCCTTCTCCTAAGAGGGCTGCTGAGGAGGCGACACCCTCAAGGACTAGCCCTGGTTTCATTTAAAGTGAAGAGTCAAAATGAAAGCTGGATGGTGTTTGTTTGGCTCTTGTTTCTTCTCCTGTTTTAAGATTTTGTGAGGCAGCGGCGGCACCAAAGAGCTACTGGCCATCAAAGGCCACCTTTGGAAGGGCATTTGCTAATCTCCTGAAGGGCCTTTCCCCTGGTCCAGATCAAAAGGGACCATCCTTTATATAAACCACCTTGTCCCCTCCTACCCTGCATCTCCACCTGGCAAAAACCTTGATGGCCATGATCTCAGAACTGTCCAGTCGCGGTTGTGGCCCTGCTGGACACCTTGTGTTTATCCCCAACCAAATCTTGAGATTCAGTTTCGTTTCTCTTCCTTAAAGCTTAAGTCAAGGATATATTGTATATTATGCAATAGAACTGAGCAATCCTATTTTCTGAAAACCATCCTTCCATAATTCCTTAGATGTTTGACCATCCTGCTTCTTTCACAGCTGTCTGTCGATTCCCATGTCAGAATGGTGGTATTTGCCAACGCCCAAACGCTTGTTCCTGTCCAGACGGCTGGATGGGGCGCCTCTGTGAAGAACGTGAGTCTGTCCGCAAATCTCACTTCGAGTCCTGATCATTTGCCTGGAAGCTGCCAACTCAGAGTCAGTAGGGACGGGCTTTCCGGGTGGCAGGAATTCACTTGCTTATCCTGTAGCAGGCCAGACCAAGCAGCTGGGGCTGACCTGAACATGTCGGTCAGTTGCAGGAGATTCTAGAATATTAGCGACCAGGAAAATACACTTATCAAGATCCATCAAAGCTATCTCCATGTGCCTCCTGCACAAATTTCTCAGGCTCTTCTTGGGAATGGAGCTTGTGATAGAGGCTTTCCCGGCCTCGGTCTTCCCTCATCCCAAGTCCCTTTATGCACTGTGCCACCCGTAGCTACAGCTGTAGATTCAGGGCGTTGCCTAATGTTGACTATGCAGCTCACCATTCACGCTCTTTCATTAAGGGCAGTTCTTTTCCCATGAAGGAAATAAGGAGAGTTGGCTCCTTATCTGTACAATGCTTGGTAAATTAATATAGAATTTTGTTTCTCATAGTAATAATACATTTCAATTTGAACTTCCAGGAGACTGTGAATAAGTGGTTTAAAAAAATTTTTTAAATGCCTAAACCACGCTTTGTTTCAAAATCTTAAAACAATACAGTGAGAATAAAACGACTTCCTGCTTCATTGGGAGTGGTGTATGTAAATCACATTGAGCCATTAATGTGATGGCCATTAGTCTGCATCAGCTTTTTCTAAGGCCAGACATTTTGTGAGAGTCTAAAACTTTTTTAGCTGTAACTATTTTAACTAACCTAGAAAGGAAACTATAAGGTGGCAATAGATTTAGACCATTAACCACTCACCAAAGCAAGTATTCTTACAGTGATGAAGGAAGAAGAAAGCTTACAGTTTTCCTTCCTCTTCTCCCCAGTCATCCCTTCCCTCTTAGGGCTCCCACACTTGACCTGCTGTAATGACAAGAGTCCAAAGACTCGGGGAACGCCCACCCTGGGGCGCCCTAACAGTAGGCCGTGCTCAGCTCGCTGAGCCTGCGCGTGCCCTCTTGGGGTAGACCAGGGCTTCCCGAGCTTCGTTGTGCACGCAGATCATCTGGGAGGTGTTGGCAAATGCAGACTCTGGTTGAGACCTGAGATTTTGCATTTCTAGCCAGCTCCTAGATAATGCCAGTGCTTTCGGTTTGAGAACGATGCTTTGAGCAGCAAGCGAAGAGACAAGCTCACTCCTTTTAAACAGACTTATACCTCTTTAAATGGCTCAGTAATTTCTAATAGGAGGAATGCTTGCCATGGAAGGCGTAAGAGAGGCCTGAATCAGTCACCCTCAGGCCTCAGCTCCAAGGAAATGAAGAGCGAATTTTCCCAGCACAGCTAATGTACCACCTACAGGACAGCCCATCTGACTCCCATTCTCACATTTAATTCAATACAGGAAGAGAGCCTCAAGACTGCCAAACGCTCTTGGAGCATTTTATGTAATTTGTAATGGAAATTCGAAACTGTAATAAATGGAGAACATTCTGCTTGCTTTGTGAAGGGAAAGCAAAGCACTTATCAGATATTGATTACAGTATGTCCTCTCGAAAAGGGAGAACTTGGCATTAGTCATTACAGCAGGCTAAGGGGCCAGAGTTACTGTCCTAATTGCATTTTCCCATAACTGATTAATAAACAGAACACATCCAGGAAGATTCTCATATAAGTTTATACTCCTCCTGGATATTTTTTGAACACATGAAAACTGAGGGTATGTATTTTCATCAGATTTTTTTTTTATCTCCTTTCTAGCAATATGCATTCTTCCTTGTCTGAATGGGGGTCACTGTGTGGCCCCTTATCAGTGCAACTGCCCACCTGGCTGGACAGGGTCCCGCTGTCATACAGGTAGGCCTCCTCTCGTGCTTTGTTGTCTTCCTGACATGGCTCCATGGAGGCACCTTTCAGGGCTGTGTGGGAGAAAAGAACATCAAAATTGACTGAGCTGTCACCCTTCTTCATGTCATCTGCTCTGTTTTGCAGAATTTAGAGAAAAATGTTATGCAGAGGTTTAGAAGAATTTTTTTTTGAGTGCCAAGTTCAAGATGCTGGATTATGTCTTACGAGCAACAGAAGCCACTGAAGGGTTTTAAGCAGGAAGAACATGTAATCAGATTTTCTTTTAGAAAAATGATTTTGGCAGCAGTATGGAAAAATGGCAGAAAGCAAGACTTAGACTAGGGAGACCAGTGAGGAAGTTATCAAAGCAGAATTGGCAAGAGGTGACACAGTCTGGAGACATGATAAGCCAAGAGAAGTTAGGGAGCTGAATCAACACTCTTTGGTTTATAGGTTTTATTGTGGGAGTAAAAGTCTGAGAAGAGTCAACACTAGTATTTCCAGTTTGGGTCCCCAAAGGGAAGATGGTGCCATTTACTGAGACAGAGACCCCTAGAAGAGGCTTAGATACGGAGTTAAGCATTGACATGCTTTGAAAGGCCTTTGGCGTATACAAGAAAGAGGCCTGATAGGCAGTTGGATGATGGTTTAGGCTCCCAGAAGATACACCTAGATTGAAGATAGAGATGTGCAGGTCATCACAGAAAAACATTCATGGGGGAGAAAAGAAGACTGTGCAGAAGACACATGGCAAAGAAGGTGGCTCCTGATGGAGCATTGGGGGCTCCCATGTTACAGGGAAGGATGAAGATGATAAATTTTTAGACAAGGAGGTGAAATTAATAACTAATTTGTTAGTACATTCAGGTACCACTAAACCATCAATGCTCCTGAAAAGGAGTAATATTTTTTTATATTAGCAAGCAGAATTTAGGGAGAGTTGGTTTTAGATTATTGGGTTTTATTTTTGCTGTTTTTAAGCCTGCTTTGTTTCATAATTTTCTTTTTATTATATTACGAATACATAAGGTTCATTCTGTCGACCTACTCTTACTCTGAACTCACCAAGAGAGAGCTCCCCAAGGGCAAAGACTAATGTTTTATTTCTTGTCCTCTGTCTTTCAACCCAGTGCTTGTCAAATACCTGCTGCTTGCTGGCATGCCCCCCATATTGTATGAACGAATGATTAAAGAAGCGACATCTATTTATAGCTCCCCAAAGATGAGCTGTTCATCTGGGGAAGCTTACCCTTCTTTCCAAACTATAATGAGGCTGAAATAGAGGCAGAAGCGTTTCTCATTTCCAGCTTTCTCTCAGCAGGCATTTTATTTTCTTCCTGTAGGGAGTTCTCCTTACTCTTCGGTATGTTAAACTTGCTGGTGTTAGGTCTTTACCAGTTTTTAGCATCCTTGGGTTCTTTAACAAATAGATTTGTGCAAATGAAGCATTTGGTGATAACACTGTGGATTTGTGAAAAAAGATGCTTTTGTAGTAAATCTTTGGATGTTCATTCAAGGTTTCATCTGTGGCTGATTTTTAACTCTACTTCAGGTTCCAAAATTCCAGTTAAAACCAGTAAAAATGATGAAATATGTTTCCTGATGAACACAAGGGATTTTGAATTGTCTGTTATTTTAGACAACCTGTGTACCTGATTTATTGTCATAAGGGTTGACGTCCGATGCAATGACTCAATTCATTAGAGTTCAGTGCTAGCTCCCTCAAGAGATTTACAGTCACTGTTCAAAATAGTATGTCAAATTCGTTACATAAATAAAAATATTAAAGAAAAGAAAAATCAGTGGACTTGAAGTTATCAGCAAAGATTTCAATATATAGATAGAACTTAACCCGGGACTTAAATATGAAAATTGACCAGCTCAGAAGGACAAAGCGAGGTAGTACCACATAATGACACGAGGTCACACAAAGTGGCTGAAATGCATAATGCAAACAGACTCTGAGGAATGCTGGTGGCTGGAGCAGAAGACAGAGTCAAACATTATTTACTTGCTTTCATGGACGTCTCAGAATTGCTAAGTACTAATGAAATTAATGCATGAATTTTTTATCCCAGCTGTTTGCCAGTCTCCCTGCTTAAATGGTGGAAAATGCGTAAGACCCAACCGATGCCATTGTCTCTCGTCTTGGACTGGACATGATTGTTCCAGGTAAGACAACCAATAACTCATATTTACCTGTAACATAAAGAGATCGAAATGCAAGTTCAGTTGTTCAAGAGCCAGATGGTATCTTTAGTGTATGTGAGCATTTTGTATCCAAAAATATCCACTTTCAGATACACTCTCTAAATTTGAACTGCAGCCAATGCAAAGAAATAGTTAAGGACTGACAAATAAAACTGATATCTCAAAATATAAATAATCTTGTGTTCACTTTGGCAGCACATATACTAAAATTGGAATAATACAGAGCGGATTAGCTTGACCCCACACAAGGATAACACAAATCCATGAAGCATTCCATATTTTTCTACAAAAAAGGGTAAACAAATAACTTAACTGCCTTCTTGAATAGATGACTGTATTCTTTATATTCAAGGACATAAAATAAATAATAAACTCAATACATTGTATTGACCTTCATTTGCATTCCTAGTTACAATAAAAATAGCATTGAAATTGATGAGAAGAATGATCTGTTTCTAAAGTCAAAAATTTTGTTTTATATTTGTAGTGTGCATATATATTCAGTATTTAATTGACTGCAAGAAAATTTATGTAAATATGCTTTGTATCAGTGGGTTTCTATTTTCTAACTAAATAAATACGGTTGAGAAAAGATCATCACAAAAATAAGTCAAAGGACCCTGACTAGAGTGGTTCAGTGGGTTGGGCATTGTCCCACAAAGCAAAAGGTTGCTGGTTCAATTCCCAGTCAGGGCACATGCTTGGGTTGCAGGCCTGATTCCTACTTGGGGCATATGTGAGAGGCAACCAATCAATGTTTCTCTCACACACCGATGCTTCTCTCCCTTTCTGTCTCTTTCCCTTCCCCTCTCTCTAAAAATGAATAAGCAAAATCTTTTTTTTTAAAGTCAAAGGAAAAATAGTTTAATTTTAAAATAATTTCAGGATTTTTTTAAGGGTTGTATTTATTTACTTTTTTTTAGAGAAAGGGGAAGGGAGAGAGATGGAGAGGGAGAGAAACATCAGTGTGCAAGAGATATATTGATTGGTTACCTCTCACAGGCCCCCAATTGGGGAACCTGGGCTGTAAGCCAGGCATGTGCCCTGACTGGGAATCGAGCCAGCAACCTTTTGGTTTGGAGGCCAGCACTCAATCCACTGAACCACACCAGCCAGGGCTAAGGTGTTGATTTTTTTTAAATTATTGGTTGACATACATTATATTAGTTTCAAGTGTATAACAATTTGACCTGTATATTATTGAAAAATGATCACCACAGTAAGTCTAGTTAACATCTATCACCATACATAGTTAAAAATTTTTCCTTGTGATGAGAACTTTTAAGATTTACTCTCTTTATTGACTTTCAAATATGCAGCATAATATTATTAACTAATGTCATCATGCTGTACATTATATCCCTGTGACTTATTTATTTTACAACAGGATATTTGTACCTTTAGACTTCTTAATTCATTTCATCAACCCTCTACCCCTCCACTTTCACCTCTTGGAACCACCAATCTGTTCTCTGTATCTATGAGTTTGTTTTCGGTTTTGCTTTTTTTAGATTCCACACTTAAGTGAGATCATATGGTATTTGTTTTTCTCTGTCTGACTTATTTCAGTTAGGATAATATCCTCAAGGTCCATCCTTGTTGTTGAAAATGGCAATATTTTCTTCTTTTTTATGGCTGAATAATATTCCAGAAGTAGAATTGCTGAATCCTATGGTAGTTCCATTTTGGGGGGGATGCTAAGTTCTAACAGGAAATCAAAGCAAGGGTGGCTAGAGAGGGGGTGGCAAAAGGAGAGTGGCCAGAGGCCGGGCGGCCAGCACCCAGACGGCCAGAGGCCAGGTGGCTAGAAGCCAAAAGGGGTGGCTAGGGCCTCCCCCCGGCCAGAGGCCAGTTGGCCAGGGGTCCCCCATGTGGCAAGAGAGCCACCAGACCAAGAGAAGAGGCCAAGAGAGGAGAGTCCTTTGTTCTGAGGCCTTATGTAGTTGGTAGGGTGGGGGGGAAGGAGTTGCATTTTGATTGGCAGGTAAAGGCGGGTTATTAGAACTTAGCATTAATAAACGTTGCTTGCACGCTCACTGGCCTGTAATTCTTCACTGCATTGGCCAGAAGAACTGAGTTTCTGGGAGTTTCTCCAGTAACATGGGTGGGAACGTAAGCTGGTGCAGCTACTGTGGAAAGGCTGCAATTGCCAGCCTTTTGGGGGAGACATGACTACCTAAAGGTAGGATGGGTGGAGGTCTGTTAGCCCCTTTATCTTGCTCCAGACTGTTCATTTTGTGTCCGTGACAGGAAGCAGGAAGTTAACTAAAATTGTCTTAAGGATTTTTCCCTTTGGGCACTGTAGTCCCCGCCCTTTCTCCCTTCCAGGCCTTGGGATGAATACAAAGTCTCAAGTTTTTCCTTTTCCCAGCGAGTGGAGATGATACACAGAGACTTTCAAGGGCTCCGCCTCCTCCGGCACTATCATAGTTTCACTTGTTGTTCGGGTTGCCTGGCAGCCTTATCAGATCATGCTCAGATTACGAGATCAATGTGTGAGCTTTTACTTGTAGCCTCCTGTGTTGAGTTCTTTGTTAGATTGCAATGGTGAGGGCCTGCCTTTATTTCCCTCTGGCCACTCCTTCCACCATTACATCAGCAACACACAAGGGCTCCCTTCTCTCCACATCCTGGCCGACACCTGTTATTTCTTGTCTTTTTGATAATAGCCATTCTAACATGTGTGAGGTGATATCTCATTGTGGTTTTGATTTGTATTTTCCTGATGATTAGTAATTTGAGCTTTTTTCATCTGTATGTCCTCTTTGGAAAAAAATGCCTATTTGGATTCTTTGCCCATTTTTTAATCAGATTGTTTGGTTTTGGCTGTTGAGTTACATGAGTTCTTTATGTTTTGGGTATTAACTCCCTATCGGATATATGATTTGCAAACATTTTCTTCCATTCAGCATGTTGCCTTTTCATTTTGTTAATGGCTTCCTTTGCTGTGCAGAAGCTTTTTAGTTTAACGTAGTCCCACTTGTTGATTTTTGCTTGCATTACCTTAGTTTTTGGTGTCAAATCCAAAAAATCATTGCCGAGGTCAGTGTCAAGCAGATTACCGCCTGGGTTTCCCCATTGTATGTTCTTGGCTCCTGTGTTGAAAATTAATTGACCGTGTATGCATGGGTTTATTTCTGGGCTCTCTGTTTCATTGCTATGTGTGCCTGCTTTTATGCCAATTCTATACTGTTTTGATTACTATAGTTTTGTTATATTGTTTGAAATCAGAGCGCATGATGCCTCTAGCTTTGTTCTTTCTTCTTTCTCAAGATTTAAATTTTTCTAAACCTCAGGAAAATATCAGATATATTGTACCATGGGCTAAATATTTTCAGTATTAAAAAAGTGTCCTCACAAGTGTTGGAATGTTACCAGCTTTATTTTAAGACTCAGTATACATCATTGCATTACATCACTTAGAGTTGTATAATGTACATTTACTTCCATCTTATGGGACTCATAAAAAACAAAGGGCTATTTCCACATTCATTTTAAAAAATAGGAAATTCAGTTAACTGAAAATAACTCATTTTTCCTTCCATTTTATTTTGATTTGAATGTCAAAGTCAACTTGTAAAGACAAAAATCTATTTAAATACAAAATTAATTAACAAAAAAAAGAAAAACTGCTGTGTGCCAATGAATTCCCTCATATATCTCAAGCATATGCCATCTCTGCAGAAAGAAAAAATAAACTGACCCCCAGAGAGCACATTTGGATTATACAAGTATGTTTAGAAGCTTCCGAGATATGATGATAGTTTTACCTGAGAGTAGAGTTGAAAAAGGATTTTCAAAACTGGAATGAATTTCTGGGTAAAATGAGAGAGAAAAAGAGAGAAAGAGAAAAAAGAAAAGATAAAAGAAATAAGAATGACTACGACTCAAAAAGGAATAGGAAGTATTTATAACATCCTTATAATTTTAGACTTCATATTTCAAATCCTTCCAACAGACAAGGAAAGGAAGCCCAGAGTGTGTGTGGTTTGCCACCATCAAAATACTCCCAACGGAGACTTTCTGGACAAGGGGAAGGGCGATAATTAGCGTATATGAAAATACTGTCTAATTAAGAGAACAAAATTGCATTTTATGCCAAAGTTTGATAAAAGAATCCAAACAGTGTGGCAAATTAAGATGAGAAATGTATCCCACATTCAAGGAAAGGTCAACTTTAACCCAGAGGACTGGGCAACTCCCTGCCCCAACCCCCATCATACTGTGACCCATTTTTCTAGAAGATCTATATTCGTTAGGACTCGCTAATCACAACTCTAACTAGCCTAACTAAAGAAAGGACTGCGTTACCACAATAGAGGGACCTTGCACGGAAGCCCAATCCATGGGCTGGCTGCGCATCAGGAGGGACCAGACCATGGGCTTGAAAGCCACCCGAAGCCTCTCCACTTCCTGTCTCACCTTCCCTCCACAGCGTCTACCCCCTGCTCTCTCTCACTGCGGAGCAGTTTCCTCCACTGTTCAGCTCACAGGGAACGACAGAGCTGCTCGAGCTCCCACATTTTACATGTCACACTACAGTGTCCTCAGAAACAGGGTGCTGACCCAGTTTAAAAACTCAGGAGAAGGACCGACTAGTCCAGATGGATTCAGGAGCCCACCGTGGATCAGTCAGCTGTGGCCCCAGGTTGGGTTATGTCAAATGTGAAGAGTCATTTTGTCAAAACTTTTACCTTACCTTTGGGTCAAGGGGAGAAGAGGCTGGAAACTCCCAGAAGAAAGAAAGGTGGAATGTAATTCCCTGAAATGGGAGAGGGAGAAAGCTTTTCTGAGAAATCAAAACAATAGATGTTTATGAATAATTTTTTATTTTCTTCTCTCCCATGAGATTGAGCACTTAAAAGACTGCGTGCCTTGTACCTAGCACAGGCACAAAAATTAATGCACCATAAATGCTTGTCGTCAGATGGAGTGATTTCTGCGTATCTGCGACAGACCGTGAAGAAAGGCCCTGCCGCTCTCATTAAATCCCTCAACCAGTAACTTTCTCTACTAATGAATAAGACTGACCTGGTATTGTTCCCAGGTAGTTCAGTTCTTAAGAAGAGATTGTTTCCCTTGATCTCTGTATGCCTTTTCAGAAAATTGATCCTAAACAAACACCATTAAATAAAAACTATAGACTGTTAATGCTGTAAGAGACCTTTGGGCTCACGGCGCCCAAACCCCTCATTTTACAGATGAGAGCTTTAGCGGATAAGAAACGAGTGGCAGAGCCAGGGCTAAAACCCAGGCCTGCTGAGTCTCAGATTTTATCATAGGTTAGCACGTATTCTTCATGCCCCTCAGTAGTCTCAAGAAATGACTCCCATGCATACAGACAACGCCATGGATAACGCCCAGGTATCTGAGACTTTCAGTCCTGTTTTAATCAGCCCCAAAAGGACTATTGACTCTTCAGTTCAGTCTTTTCTGTTGAATCACTTTGTTTTTTTGTTCCAGGAAAAGGAGGACTGGGTTCTAACCTCTGCACAACCAACCAGCTCTCCCAAAAGCAGGATCATCTCTTCCTGGTAGCGTCCTGGGCATCCTGGAACTTACGCAAAGAAATTCCAACACGGTGCTGGATGTTGTTTTGTTTAGTATACTTGTTCATTGGGGTTTACCTTTTTATTTCATGTTCTATTTTGTTATTCCTTGTGACATACTTTCTTACGTTTCCATTTTTAAATATGCCTGTATTTTCTATATAAAAGTATGCTAAATAGATGCTGCTCCACTCTCACAAAATGTACATACTCTGCTGTCTATTGGGAAAGTTCCTCATACACATTTTTATTCAATTACTTAATATGATGTTTCAATTAAAATATATTTTGCTATTAAATAATATTTTGCTGCATAGTGCCATTTTGTGAGGTAGCCACGGAACAATGAAGAGAATTAATGATTTCCATCCACACTTTTGGCATAATATAGGATCACATATAAAAAGATGCCTTCCTTCTGGCTCATCTTCTTACAATATGTGTAACGATGAAGGTTCCCTTTTATTTAATCAGAGAATAGCCTCCACGTGGAGCCTGGTGCTGAGGTTAGCCTGGCCGACCCTTCTCCTGCATTTGGAAAGCCGCAGGCGTCAACTTAGTGGGTGGGGGGAAACAAAACGACCATGGCTCACAACAGAAAGCCCTCCCCTTTCTTCTCACATGTGAAATTAAAAAATGCAAGAATTGGAAGATTGACAGAGAGCCCTTTTCGGGTCATAATCCCACAACTCACTGCTTTGGAAGAAAGGCGACGGTAAATAGGAGGACAGGAAAAGCGGGGGAAAGGCAAATGGGACAAGTTCCCTAGGACTCAGCTCCTGGCCCCGCCTGCAAAAACGAATTGAAGCTACCCGGGGAAGAACGGGGCTTCCACTCAGTCCCAATATGCCAAGGCTGCGGGTTCCATCTCTGGTTAGGGGCCTACAAGAATCAAGAATCAACCAACGAATGAATAAATAAGTGGAACAACGAATCAATGTTTCTCTCTCCCCGCCACGCCGCCCCCCTCCTTCCCTCTTTCTGTGTCCCCCCCGCCCCCTCTCTAAAATCAACCAATTAAAAAAAGGTTTAAATAATTATAAAATTTTAAAGGACCCACAAAAGAAACTATAGTTGACTACAAAAAATGTGAAACTTCTTCAACAAACTGAAGTTTGTTGAACATAAACTGAATATTAAAACCAAGCAAAAACATACATGACAAAATAAAATTCTAAAATAGTTATGATTTAATCGATAGTCATAAGAAATAACTGTAACTGAACAACAATAAAAAATTTCTTAAAAAGAAAAACAAAATATTTTGTTTTGGACAGAGATACGAACAAGCAATGAGCTCGTGAAAATGAGCAGTCTCATTATAAAAGAAATGCAAAATAAAATTATG
This sequence comes from Mormoops blainvillei, assembly GCA_004026545.1. Classification (NCBI taxonomy): domain Eukaryota; kingdom Metazoa; phylum Chordata; class Mammalia; order Chiroptera; family Mormoopidae; genus Mormoops; species Mormoops blainvillei. The sequence goes on from PVJD01001120.1 coordinate 294,046, forward strand.
TAAATTTTGACCTACCAAATTGGCAAAGGTTTTAGTGGTAGTGCTTGCTTTAGTGATAATATAAAGTTGACTATTAGATGAAATCATGGTTTTGAACTTCTGGAGGAAATTTAAACTCACACAACCCTTCTTCAAAACAATTGGCAACATGTATCAAAAACTTTAAAAATATATTTGCATATCTTTTACTTCCATAATTCTTGCCAGAGAAACAGTCCTATTTTTTAAAAATCTGATTTAGAAGAATATAGGCTCACAAGAAAATTATCACAGCATTTTTTATATTAAAAATCAGTAACAACTTCCATGACTTAAAATCCTGGAATTGGTTATGGAATTCATGGAATATCTATAGAATAAGATGCTATGAAGCCATTAAATACTACATTTACAAAGAGTTTTAATAATTTGAAAAGTCATTATAGCATAATGTTCAGTGGAAAATAGTGTATTGCCAAAAAGCCATGAAAAGAGTATATAACGTGTTTATAGTGGATTCTCAATTTCCAACAATATGCATATGCAATATAAATAGAAATTTGCCAATTTTTGTTAATAGTAATTTTCCCTAAGACATGGAACTATGGGTGACTTATCTTTTATCCAAATTTTCCCTTTATTTCTGACTTATTTTCAATGAAAATGAATTATTTTTATATTCATAAATATGCTTTCATATTTATAAAAAGTAATATTTAATTAATTAAAGTTAAATTGACATAAAAGCTCCGCTTAGTGCGTATCTCATCGTCCTGTTTCCCCTATAGCTAATCCGGTAACTAACTAATGCATTGCCATGTATCGTGTAAGTTTAAAGATCTTGCCTCTCTACAGTTTTGCTTAAAGACTCCTCCAGGAACCTTTAGAGAAGAGTTCCAATCAAGATGAATATTAGTTCAGTGTAAAAACAGAAGCTGTGACCAAGAGGAAATATCAATAAGATTTGAGCCACTTGTGTACACAGGATGATCCAATTCAGGAAAGTAACAAATGACTGAAACTGTCTGTGTTTTTACAGTATATCCTTGTGCTTCATGCGGCAGGTGAACATAAAAGGTGGACACTGACAGTATCTCCAGTTTACTAGCCAAGTTCCATCAGAATTACGTTCTTCTGCTTCCTTAACAACCAACATAGCAGCAGCAACACTATTTGGTTTATTTTAGGGATTAGAGCTGTTTACCCGTGATTCCCTCCTAACTCTGACCTTAAGGCAGCAACAACTTCAAATCTGTATTTCCCCTGTCTTAACAACCAGCCATCCGAGGTAACGTGCACCCAAAGCATAGACTCGGTTGAAACCTGAAAGAAAGGGCCATTTTGAAAATAATGAAAAGCTGCAAACATATCGTCAGGGCTGCCTGTCCTCGGCAGCCCTGCTGCCCCACGTTCCCAGCTGCCAAAATCAGCAGGCAAAGACGTTTAAAACGTAGGATCCCCAGCAGGATGCTTGTGGGCTGTTAAGTTTTGTAAAAGCAGCCAAGTTACTTTAAAGAGACTCACAGAGATCTAGGCTGCTTGGGCATCTGTGCGTGACTGAAGGTCCCCTTCTGTCAAAGGAAATGCTGATCATACCACCCCCTCCTCATAGAAACCGTTCCTAGGGTGCCGGCTCCACCCTCCCAAGCCCTGACCTGTCTAATTACCCACCCCATCCTCGCCCTTCTGAATCACAAAGATTCCTCCCTTCATTATGTCCACTGGACCTCTCGCTTTCCCGGCAGAGGGTTCAGGCTAGTTTATGCTTTCACAAGTTAAAAGTGTATCTAATCAGCCAGTGGAATAAAGAATGCAAACTGACAAACTAGGAAAACCTGAAAGAGTGTGTTTAGGCGAAGGCCCCACAAAAAGTAGCAAAAACTACCTGTGTGTGTTTCTCAATTATACTATTTTCTTTCAAAGACTCTGGATCTTTTATTGAGAATCTTAAAAAACATATAGTCAAAGGGGCAATCGTTCCAAGCTCTTTTTTTGCACACCTTATAGTATGTAGTTTCCTTTGTAATTTAAAGTGTATTTTCTCCTACGTTGTCTCATAAAGTTGTAAGAATTGAAAGCGATGTGGATGCCTGAAAGCGACCCATGGTTGAATAAACGTTGGCGTCCTTCCTCCGCTCAGCCCTTCCCCAGCGTGTCTCCACTAATTCTGCAAAGCGCTCGCTTTACACTTAAGAAAACTGAGTTGCAGAGGTCTACAAGATCTAGAAATTACTTTCACAACACCTGAAGCCTGAGGCTAGGGTTCAGAGTAATCAGCCACAGCACATGTCCTGCAGATCAAACCCCAGCAAGAACGTGGCTGGCATTTTCATCCCCAAGTAAGCTTTATGACTATGGTTATTATTGCAGCCTATGTTTCTGACATTTGCGCAAAAGAAAAGTTTCTAATCACAAGGAAGCTTTGTTTTTTTAAGAGTCCCACCAGATAACTTCAGGCTACATTTAAAGGACAGCCCAAATTGTTCTATAAGTCATAATTGCAGCATTGAGAGGACCTCATCATGAATGCCTTTCAGTTCTCTGAATATCCACGCTCTCATCTTGAGATCTTTGTACAAGTCATTTCCTTTCCCCATGTCACTTTTCTCTACCCCCAGTTCTCAGGGGAACCCCACCATCACAGCACCATCCCCACACTTTTCTTTCTGCCATGTGTTCTTGAGTTCTCAGATGCTGCTGACTTTATTCTAACCCCTCCCCTTTCCCATCTCCACCCAAAGTTCACCTTATATAAAACATAGGGAAAGTGAGCTCTGCCCTTCCTCATTCCAAGATTCATTCCAGTCAGTAATGCCAAGGAGTAGAAAGGAAAACCAATATGGACATTCAAGTACAGAATGAATATACTCTGTGTGTGTGATGTACTGAGATTCAGAAGGAGAACAATGGGTTAGATATATCCAGGAGACCTCTTACGCACACACACAAATTCACACACACACACACACACACACCTTTTTATCCCTATCAAAATAGTTCATGACCTTGATCATAAACCACTGCCCAGCTTGCTACACTTAAACCTTAAGTAGACCCAAAATACAGAATGAAACCCAGAAGCCTGTAAAATGTTGTTATAAAAATATACTTTGATAGGGTAGACTCCTGGGTGCTAAGGTGTCTCCTACTAGAGTAAAATGTAGAATGCGCACTGAGCTCTGGTCAACCCCTCACGGCGCATGTTGCCGAGATGATCAAACTATCATAACCGCAGCAAGAGGAACGAGGGTAGCAACAGGAAAGCACACCCACTCATTTGCATCCTTGATCTCAGGTATATCATTCTACTCCTACTCTTTTGCTAGTTGTATAGTAAACTGAAGAAAAAACAAATCTATGCAAGTCACAGTCATCCATCTCCCTAGCCTGTGCGGTCTGGCGTAGATGAATTTCCCATCTAGCTGAGCGTCAGGTCTAGTTGAACTTCTGGTCTACTGTCAGAAACCACCCCCTTCTAAACCACACCCAGCAACTTTCCCTGAGGCGAAGCAAACTAGAAGCTCTGCCTGAGACTATATTTAATGTGCTTTATATTTTAATACAGTTTCAATGCAGTTCCCTATAATTTGAAGACCTAGTACCAAGATAACCAGGAATGAAGTGCACACAGTACAAACAAGAATGGGCCATTTAACTTTTCAGATTTCCTCTTGTTCTTTGTTCCCTCTCTGATAGTTAAAAATTCATAAACCATCTCAAACAGTTCGACCTGGTTTCTCTCCTCATTTCACCTGCTGACATAGCACGCACTTTAGTTTACAAACTCGACTCCTGCTGTAGGTACTGCTAGACTTGACGCCTTCCTCCTTCTTGTCCAGCAGACTCCCCCTCCGATTTCCACCCGACCAGCACTTGCCCCTCCACTGCAGTTCTGACCTTGGCCCACAGCAGATAGTTTCATCCACCTCCCTCCATCCCTCCTTGAAGACAGCGTTTTATCTTATCAATATATCCTTGGTGATACTGGGCATAGAGTAGATGCTCAAAAAAATACTATTTCAAAGAATGAAATAAAGATTGGTGGGAGAAAAAAAAGCTCTTACACAACATAGCAAAACAGCATTTAGGGGAGTCCCCAGGAATATAGTATCATAAAAATATAATATTTTAGATAACATATCAGTGTGCAGAAGAAATCTGAAAGCTAAGAATGATGCTCATTGCCTTGAAGGCTGATTGGTTCAGAGGGTGAAGACCTGAGAAGTGTGTACGTAGCCCATTACTAAGTCTCGCTGTACTGAGGAGGTTTGGGAAGGCATGTGGTAGTGACGAATTACTCTGGTCAAAGAAAAGGACTGAAATAGAATCAAGAGCTACTTGCTCAGCCTTTGTTTGCAAAATGCCGCCCTGCTTCTCCACGTCTCCACAGTCATGGACGCGTGCAGCCCGCGCCCTCGACAGCACGGGACACACGCTGCTTCATGTCTGTCATTGCCAGGTGTTTGTTTTCCAATCTACTTTGTGACTTTGACCTTCTAAGTGAAGTTATACTTTATGTGTGATCTGTGAAAACTCTTCATCTTATTTTTATTTCCGAAGAATGTAAATTGCTCCTCTAAAAGGTATGGTGTCTTTGCAAATATGCCAGACTAGAACTCAGAGGGAAAACTGTCTATCTCTATTCTACACAAAAGAAGTAAAAGTTCTGCTGATAAAATCATACTGATTAATCAGGAGGAATGGCACACAGACTGGGTACTAGATGAATATTTGTAGTTGTTCATTTCATGGGTTGGGATAATGGCATTTCGGTTATTTTTTTAAGTACTGGTATATTTAGCTAGTCATACTGAAGTATTGACTAGTGAAATTCTCTGAATACTTGGGTTGATTTCAAATGCTCCTTAAAAAAAAAAAAGTGGGGGTGGAGGAAAGGGAGGCGGGGGACAGCTAAAGCAAGGACAGCATAATGCTGATAATGACCAAAACTGAGCGAGGGATACTTGGGGGCTTACTTCACTATCTATTTTTATGTGTGTGGGAAATTTTCTGCAACCAAAACATTGGCATGTATCTAAAGAACCTTGTGTTGGGTACCCAGGAACCTAGGAGGGAACGCACTGATGTTCAACCCACAACCAGGCGAACGCATGGTACTCGGAAACCCATGACCTGAAACTGCAGAACAGTAAGATGTGTTTCTTCTTAGAAATAAAATATAACTGACTCACTCATGCTCAGTTCTCTTATTAATATGTAAGAACCCTGAATGTAATTGCTTCCTCCTCTGGGCTCCATAGTGCTTTGTACACATCTCTATTCAAGTACTTTCTCTCTCTGTCATAGCTGGTGTGTGTGTCTGAATCTCCTTAATGGAAGGCTTTATTTCTTATTCATGGGTGCACTGATTAAAAGCACAGGTTCTGGAATTCAACCACCCACATTCAGATCCTGACTCCCTCCTTCCAAGCCACATGAGTCGGACAAGAATGCCTCACTTTCCTCATCTATGTAATGGAAACAATGGTAGGACCTACTCCACTTGTTGTGAGGATTCAGGATTCTCACAAAGAAGCAGGTGCTCACACAACTTACTGGTCAGTCAATTTTTCTCAGTTAACTACATTTCTTTGTGCACTCCATGGGACTATAAATGAGGCTTTTTTATTTCCTGACCCTGTAACTCAGTTCAGGCCAGCAGGCAAGACTGGAGGAAACTTCGCAACTATATGGAAAGACGAGCCCTTCCGAGGAAAGTACAAACATTAGCCCCAGTGCTTCATTGCTGATGCTAGACAGGTGAATGGGATCTTATGATCTTATGGATTTGATGCCTTTCACTAAAGAAGGAACAAGATGGAAATGACTGCACTGCCAAGCACTTGGAACTTGGAGTTGAATGATTCTCTTATCCTTGGCTTGTTATATGCTATGTCATCAATTTTTCTACACCCAACCACCGAATATTCCTGCTACCTGCACATCAGTGACCTTCTCGACTCACTTCTATTGGCTTGGTGTTCAGGACTCTGATCTGGGTATTCGAATAAGGTCTTCAGGTTGAATGAAGTCTTAGCCATGGTTGCCTCACCATATCCTGAGATGCAACAGGGTCTAGGTAGCAGTTAAAGTTAGACTTAAACATAAACCATATTATTCAACAGAGTTAGGACGTTCAACATGTTTCATTCATCCAAAAATAGGTATTTTTATATTTTAACATCTCTGAAGTGGGAATGCATTTTACAATGTCGTGGCATAGTATAATTGGCAGTTTAATGGGATATCTTACCATTATAGTATCTCAGATAAGACATGATCAAATGAAATCATAAGTGCCTGGCATTGTATCCATATAGTATTTGACATATGAAAATGTATAAGCTTAGGTGAATTACTGGTCCAAGGCTCTAGAGGTATTTTCTAGATCTGCGAAAAGCCTTCTTAAGACTCTGTGTTCTCTAAACCCTTCTATTTCCAATAAAAAATAAACATCAGGATGAAGGAAAAACATGAGTTCTTTGACACCCCGACCTTTGATTTGAGAAAGGCTTTCTCCTGAGCATCATTGGATTTATTTGTGTGAGTCATTATGGGACACCTCTGTAGATCCTGACCCTCCCAGTTCTGTCTGGTTTTCCTAATAGGTGAGGGGAAACCATGGGAGAAAGGAGTTGGCAAAATCCAGCTTTTTTCACCCTAAAATGCCTCTTAGAGCAGGGCGATTCCCTTTCACACACTTAAACTACCTACTCCACCCATTATCAGCCTTGTCATCAAGGTCCCTGGTGATTCACATAATAAACATACACTGGAGGGCCTGTCTTTTTGGCAGCATATCTGGACTACACCCCTAAACCCTGACTTTGTCTTCTGATTGTTCGTAAGATAAGTTTTCTTTTTTTTTTTTCCTTGGCGCGCTGACTTTCAGCTTCATTTTTCTCTGTCCAGGAAATGTGCCTTTCCCCAAATCAGCTTCTTCGGTCACGATCGCAATTAGTCCTCTTGACAGGTCAGCGTTCTGCAAGGTGGTTGTCACCAGAAGGGCAAAAGGCCTTAGGAAAGTTAACAATTTTAGGGGCCAGCGACGCTCTTGATTTCTGATTTTAGAAATGAAGCTCAGTGGTGAGGGACATACCCAGGGTGTCACCAGTAGGAAGAGAGTAAAGAACAGAAGCTCGGTCACTGCCACCAGCCATTCCTCCAGGGAACACATACTTCTTTACTCTGTCTAAATTCTTTCCAACTGCAGCCTCTGGAAGAGTAGATAAATTGCAACACTGGACAGGTATCATCCTCTTTGTAATCTTTCTGGGTTGCCATGACGAGATTTGAGAATGTACTGGACATCACTATGATCACCCAGAGAATGGTGGCTTTGTAGGTACAGCAATGTGGTCGGAAAATGGAGTGCGAAGGCCCACTTGTATATGACTTGATCTAAGATCAAGGAAGAGTCTGTCGTCCACATCAAAGAGGGGAGGGTATGTGTAAAGGGTCAAAGCATGCCCCATGCTATATCCTTGGCATCGCCAGGCAAACAGGTGCTAGACTTCCTCATCTCTAATCCCTTAAATTCCTTCTCCCTTTGGGGATCTGGCTGAATGAATATATCATCTATTCTTTAGAGTAAAATGACATGACATGACATTGACCTGGGGCTGTGTCCTCCTCCCCATGCCAGTGAACATGCTGACTACAATCTCTCTTGAGTAAAAGCATACACGATGCAAAAAAAAAAAAAAAAAAAAAGATTTAATAATTTTGTCTCAAATAAAAGTGATAAAACCAAAACTTAATGGACTTATTGGTAGGAGGTGAGGGTGCCTCTTAGTCTAGCTGCCTGGTGCCCTTGCTGGCCATCAAGGTGGAAGGCTTCCATGCCCAGACCTTCATGATGTCCCTGCATAGAATTTCCCTAATACAGTGGAGAAAAACCTAATCTAAACCTTCCCTTCTCTCCTCTCCTCACTGTTTTAACATTTATTTCCTCCAGACAACTTGTAGCCCAAGTGGTTTTCAAACTTGAGCATCAGCACAATCACGTGGAAGGGTTTATTAAAACATATGTATCTGGGCCCCACCCTCAGAGATTCTGATTCAGTAGGTCCAGGGTGGGGCCTGAGAATTGGCACATCTCACAGTTCCCAGGCAACGCTGACACTCACGCACCGGGTCCTCTGTTCCACAGACAGCTCCCTGATGGAAATGCCTGTCTAGAGTGGTGCTTCTCACACATTAAGGGACATAAGAATCGCCTGGGAGGGCAACAGCTGGAAGGGTGTCAGTCACATTTGGGACGTGGGTGAAGTGACTAGAAATGGGGCGAGTGCCGGGCAAACCTCCAGAAGCCAGGCAGTAGCATTATCCCCTCTCTGAGCCCTTCCCCAATCCCCAGCCGCAAAGCGATGAAGCAGGTTGCCCTGACCTGGCGATTACCTGTGGCTCCACCCCATGCAGTTTACAGGTGCCTTTTCTAAGACAGGGAGTCAAAGCAGCTCTACCTAATACACAGAAGCAAACACAGGGCAGCTGCTGACTTGAGGAGACAAAGAAATAAGGTCCAAATGAAAAAACAGAACAAAACCCCGGAAAAAGAACTAAATAAAACAAAGATAACCAACCTATCAGATGTAGAGTTCAAAACACTGGCGATTGGGATGCTCAAAGAACTCACTGAGTACAGCAAAAACATAAGGGAAGAAATGAAGGTTACATTAGATGAAATTTTAAAAATCTACAGGCACCAACAGTGGAAAGGATGAAGCTGAGA